>JXCR01000664.1:125147-143230 GCA_002079205.1 Phalaenopsis hybrid cultivar
CCTCTAAAATCCTTCAAAAATAACTCTGGAACTCCAAATCAGTCTTAAGTGATAGTTTTGGTCTTGGAGAAGTGGTTTACTACCCCCATAATTGAATTTTTTACTCCATAGGTTTGTGGAAGCCCACAACAAAGTTCGTGCCTATATTTATCCAAAGTGACTCTAGTACGTGAAAGAGGAGTATATATACTCGTATTGTGTCCTTGAATCTTGGTTGAGTGGCATATCTTACACTATCAAACACCTCGCCATGTTTGTAACAATGTACGCAATAAAAGTTCTCTCTTATCCCCATCGAATGATAATAGTGTGATAATCGAACCTATTATTGGTATTAAAATATTAAAGCGTATTTCCTTATGATTTTAAATTATCTTCAATTTCTTGCTTCATTTGTTATTCAACTTCTTTTAAGCAATGATACCAAATTTGAATGCAGAGAGGTATTATGGCTCTTGTTGATGTTGAAGGAGTGCCTGTTCACCTTAGGCAGCTAACGCTGGAACATCTCATGGCTAGTCCTGAATCAATACAGGATATCCTTTTGAGGCATTACACGCGGCAGTTGCTTCATGAGATCTACAAGGTGAAGTTATTACCCTTATTATTATTTCTTCCAAGGTTTAACAGCCTGTTTATGTTTTTGTTTTAAAATGCTCTACTGAGTTTCACATTCAGCATCAAGTTGGAGTACTTCCAATCTTTATTTTTGGCTGCTACTTTTTCTGTCTTTTTTAAGATTTTGTTCAATTCACTATGTTTAATATTTGAGATAAAATATGCAACTATACATTTGATTTTCTGGCATCGGGTTTTGTTATCAATTTTAAGATTCTGTATAGTTTAATATGTTAATATATTTGAAATATAGTATGCAATTTTACTGTCGCAAATTTAGCAGTTGTAGAAATGTTTGATGAATAGATTTTCATATTGTTGGTATAAGGCTAATGATGATAATGATGATGATGATGATTAAGACGACTAAATTAATTTTAGTGTGACAATAAAATTTTGTAGTACATATTAATTGATACAATTACACTAATTGTGATTTTCTACTTTTAATATTTAATTTATCATACATGTAGATGAAGCAATAATTTCTTTGGAGTTTTTTGTAGGAGATTTAATTCGTAAAATTTCTTATTAATCTCTTAATTAAAAAAATTTCGCTGTTTAAAGTGTTGAATAGTGTGGGCGTTCTTTTGAGAACATGTATAATCTTAATTAGCTTTGGTGTTTGACAATATATATTGTAGACATGAAAGATGGTGATTGAGATCTACCGATATCTGGATGTGATAATGAATATTTTGAATATTCTGCAAAAAACATTTAAGTATTTGCAGACAAAACTTTAAAAATTTAAGTTGAGTGTTTAAATAGAAAGTGCCCTTGTGGAGATTTCAAAATTGTATGAAGTTGTAATTTGACTAGACTTATTATATGAATCTCGGCAATAAAAATGTCATTGATAAAATTTATTGTGAGAAAAATGAGAATTTTAAGATGAATGGTGATAAAATTAGGGAAATATTGTAAAAAATGATTATATTAGAGAGATGGTAGATAGTAGTACCTGCTGAGAATTATGATGATTCAAAATAGACTAGTTCATTTGGATTTGCATAATTGCTTGTTAAAGATGCTCTAATAGAGATCAACAACAACAACAAAGCCTTAATCCCACTACGTGGGTTCGACTACATGAATCTTTTTTCTCCATTGCGTCCTATTTAGTGTCAATTTTCATTTAGTTCTAGTAAATTAAGATCATTTTTAATACAATAAGCCCAAATCTTCCTAGTTCTACTCTCTGTCTTTCTTAAAACAAGTCGAATCTAAAACATTTACTCTCCTAATCGGATCAAAAAGATTCATGTCATGATTTTTTTCGACAAGTTTTAAGCTAGTCAAGTATATCATGGATTAGACTTGGATTGATCATATTTTAAGTTGTTCATGTTTGAATCAAACTCGAATTGAGATTTCTCATATATTATCATACCTAGGCTTATATAATTTTTTTAATAATCATAGTGGGTGGTACTTAGCTTGTTTATATTAATTGAATGAGTATTTAAATGACTTAATAAACAAGCTAAAAATTTGAATAAGTACTTGATTTTTTTATAAAATTATTAGCAAAAAAATTTTCAAATCTAAACAATTTAACAAACAAATATTTTTTGAATTAATATTTAATTTATGTTCACCGATTAAAAAATATAATATATTGTGAAGAAATTGCATTACATACATATGCTCATAGATAATAAATTATAATATGTTATTATTTAATATATAATTAAATGAGCAAAGTGCCAAAATAGTCCTTCGACTATTTACATGGGGTCGTTTTAGTTCTTGAGATTATAGAAGTGTTAAATTGGTTCTCAGACCCTTTAAATTGGTGCTCTAATTAGTCCTTCTTAGAGATAATTTTAACCCAAATTTAAAGAGTATGGGGATCAATTTGGCACTTTCATAAACTCTAAGACTAAAATGGTCCAATGTAAATAGTTGGCGACTATTTTGGTGCTTTACTGATAATTAAATGAACAACAACAACAAAGCCTTAATTCCACTGATAATCCTTTTTCTCCATTGTGTCCTATCTAGTGTCATATTTTCAGTTAATTCTAATAAATTAAGATCATTTTTTAATTAAATGAAGTTATAATTAATTAAATTTTATTTAGATAATATATCATATAATTATAGAGTATTTAACAAGTTAATTGTTGAATTATAAACAAGTTTGATCGAGTATCAGTTGAACCGAGTTTGAGTTGTACATTGAGTGCATTGGTTAGTTACAGTGTTATGCATTAGGATTGAAGAGAGGTGAAGTGATGGTAATATATGCATAGAAGATGTTTAGAAAGGCGTGCAAAATGGAGCCAACGCTGTCCGGAACATTCAATAGAAGTGCGTGGAGGAGGATACATAAAGCTGACTCAAATAGTTGTGCTTAGCTAGTTCATCCTGTTATTGCTTCATCTCTTTAGGTTTATTGGGATCGATCTATCTTCCTGCTTTTTTTTATTATTATTATTCTAATGGCCGCCAAGGATCTGCCCTAGCCCAATTTAGAATTATGCTTTCTCATTCTACCAATCGAACCTCAACCTGACCATCATACCGTGAATTCCAGCAACTCAAAACATGCAATGCACTTTTAGTTTTGAGTTTACTCCCACTACCCCATTAATGGAATCTCAAGGTAATGAAAGAGAATCAATGACGCGCGAGCTACCGAGAGCCTTTGTTTTTGCTTCCTGCTATATCACCGCACTCATTCCGCGATTTGCTACAGTCCCGCGACAATGCAGGTCCCCATTTTAATGTCTGGGCCGAACTGGTCCAAGTTTTTTCACTATTGTGGAGTTGGTCGGCCCTTCTAGGCCACTCCTTGCTATCCATTTATTATTATTATTATTATTTTTTATACTTATGGTTTAGTTTTTAGCATGAGTTTATTTAGGACAATCGTTGGCGTTCGTTTATCCTATCGAGGGTTGTATCCCAAGTATGGGTGATGCTCCAGCTGGATCTTTCTCTCAAGGTAGTGATTATCTTCTTTTATCCTCTGTCGCATCCTCTCACATTGCTCCCCGCCGCACCTTCCCTGTTGCAGCTGCCGGAACATCCTCTTTTGGTTGTTTTATGCAGTTTATGCTTTCCAGCCACCTTCCCCACTCTTTCGTTGATGTTCCAACCGCCCATATCAAGTTCCTTCGCTGCTTTGTTGATGTTCCGGCCACGAAAAATGCCCTTGTGCGGCCTTGGCTGCTGTTCCAAGCATTTTGAACCACTTTATCACCGCCTAGCCACTATTTCAGCCTCTCCCATGCACTGTCATTGTTGTTCCAGTCCTTCATACCTGCTGCCATCGCTGCTCCAATCCTCCATCTTTGCTACCGCTGCTATTCTAGCCCTCCCCTATTGCTGCCATCATCACAGATAGTTATACAACGTCAATATCTACTGCATACTTGTTGTCCGGAACTCTGAAATCTGTTGCCTTATTATTTTTTGCTTGCCAACCACCTCATCCCTCATTGCTCATCTCTTATCCAGTCACCTTCCACCCCTCACCGATCACCACCACACCCTGAGATACATTCTAATTTGAGTTTAATTGTTGACTTTGTTATTATTTTCCTTTCAAGTGTGTCAATTTTAATCACTTATTGGCATTATTGGTAATAATATATATTTCATTTGGTATCAAAGTTAACCTAATTCTAGTCATATTCTAGGCGTGAAACTGAAGGGGACAGCAAGCATGGTTGCTGTGCTGGATAGCAGCAGCAAGGAGTTGGATTGGGTGGCGGTGGAACAGCAGGAAGGTGGTGATCCCTAGCTGTCTTGGGCAGCGACGGCAAGGTGGGAGGACTGGAACAGTACGAACATGACTGGGAGAGGTGGTCTGGGCGGCAGCAACACAGGAACGGGATTGGAAGGTGGCTGGAGACTGGCTGCTGCTGCTGGGAAACAGCAAGGACTGCTGTTCAGGGGTGACTGCAGCAATGGAGGATGACGGAAGCAGTGACGGGAGGGTGGGGCGTAAGGGTAGATGAGGATAATCACCACCTTGGGAGTGAGATACAGCCAAAGCACCACTTGTATCTTGGATGCAGCCCTTCGAGGGAAGAAGACACGTCGGCGACTGTCCCGAAAAAACGCACGACAAAAACTAACCCTAGACTCTCACGAATACAAATTTATAATTGTAGGATAACTAGTAATAGGCCAAGGAACCGACCAGCATTCTATGGCAAAGAAAGACAAAGACAGGTTCGGTCCCGGAATGTAAGCGGAATCCTGCTTCGGTTGCCGTAGTACTGCATCCACTCCAAAAGTGGGAGAAGCCTGCATTAGAAGCTGTCAACTTTTTTCTATTGTATTATCGTACCTATTAAATATAGTATATTGCAGATGTCAGTAGTATTGCTATTTTTTGTTTGCTTATGCGCCCATTTGTTTTTACTTGCAGGTATTTGGTTCTGCAGGTGTAATAGGAAATCCTATTGGCTTTGCTAGGAATGTTAGGCTTGGTTTGAAAGACTTTCTCTCTGTTTCTAGCAAGGGCATTTTGCAGGTTTGCAACTGTTCTTCTTACATGACTGATTTTATTATGTGATTATCAGTTCTAAATTTGTGCCCTGATGTGGATTGTTTGCAGAGCCCAAGTGGACTGTTGATAGGTTTAATAGAAGGTTCAAAAAGTCTTTTTAGCAATACAATCTATGCTCTGAGTAGTACTGCCACTCAGTTTAGTAAAGTTGCTCATAAGGTACTCTCATTGTTTTTCATTCCGCTAATCTTAACTTTGTATAAATTTTCGTTTTGGATTGTTTTACAGGGCATAGTTGCATTTACTTTTGATGATCAAACATCCACTGAAACTGATAAACAGCTACAAATTATTGATGCACATGGTAAAGGTGTGCTAAATGAATTTTTGAAGGTATGTATTAGAATTTGGCGCTTAAAGAGTATCTGGTCAATCAAGTAGTATACTGTTGATAGTTTACATGGAAAAATGCATTTGATTAAAGCTCGCTTTTATAAGCTCTCTCAACCATGCGTATTTATTTTTAGGTGGATATAAATGTTTCGTAAGATAAAATGTTTCTTCTTTTACTTTCTAGCATTTCATTTCCAAAGATTTTATTATATGTCATTGTATCTGATTTCTCCACTAACTGTGGTGGGATTATTCTGAAATGATGCCTCCAAAACAAAGGGAGGTGGTAAATTTTATCCAAACCTGATCGTTTTCATTTCCACGATTATTCTTTTTTTAGTAGTTTTTCTTTAATTAAAATTTTTTATCACACTTGAAAGCTAAATGCATTGTAGCTTTAAACTTGGCTATACTATCCCTTAGAAATCCGTTGTTGTTGGATTCCTTCACTATTGTTTTCTTTCAATCAAATATATTCTGAATCTATACCTTGTACATCCACAACCACAACCACGACCATCCTGCTTTATATGAATCTTTTTTATTTAGCCTATTGTGTCTTTATTTTCCAAGTTTCAGCATGCATCATCACTCCTTGATCACATTTCAATTTTGTAATTACTCTCTGATTAAATATTTGCTTCACAATGCACACAAAAGAAATATAAAGCATTTTTCCATCATATATTAATTTTACATTCAAATGGAGAAAATTTTTGGTGGCGCCTTCGTCACTAAAATGGCTTGCTATGTCACAACTGTTAACAGAAACTCTTGCTCAATACTTATAAATCTTCACCCCCTTACAGGGCCTTACTGGACTTCTTCAGTCTCCAATCAGAGGTGCCGAGAAGCATGGCCTTCCCGGTGTTCTATCAGGTAAACATATATTTAACCTTCTTATTTACGAGCCGTCAACTTGAATCTGCCAAACAAAAATAAAAAAATGTAAATTTAAATTCTGGATTTATAGTAGATCTACTTTCATCTCAATTCTTCCATGTTTTTATCGTAAATCCTGGATTTACTAACTCCGGATTTAGAATATGCATATCTTCATTCTCAAAGATTTACCTCTCAGGTATCGCAATGGGAACAACCGGACTTGTGGCAAGACCAATAGCTAGCATTCTTGAAGCGACAACGAAAACCGCTCAGAGCATCAGAAATAGAAGCAGCCCTCACCTATCCAACCGGCGCCGCACGCGTCTTCCTCGGCCTTTGTCTAGGGAGCTTCCCCTGTCGCCCTACTCATGGGAAGAAGCCATCGGTGTCTCCGTGCTTCAACAAGCGAATACGGCCAGGCTTAAGGATGAGGTATACGTCACCTGCAAAGCGCTTAGAATGGCAGGTAGCTTCATAGTTATCAGCGAGAAGCTCGTCCTGGTTGTATCAACCTCCTGTTTGGTGGGTTTCAACTCGACGAACTTTGCCGGTGTTCCAGCTAATCCTACATGGTTTATAGAAAAGGAAATGAGTTTGGAGAGTGTTGTTCATGTAGATAGATCTGATTATACCTTGAATATTGTTGGAAACAATGCTGATATTACATTTAGGCACAAGAAAGGCTTCAAATCTGGGAGTTTAAGTTCTTCACCTCTTGTCTGCATGAGTGCGGAGTTCGGTAACGTAGAAGAAGCTGAAGATGTTTTGCAGGTCTTGTTGGCTACAATTGAGCTGGGGAAGGAGAAAAGATGGGGTGTTCAAGTATTGCATCGAAGTAATGTTGGGTAGAACTATGTAAATTATAGTTTTAGTATTTTTTTATTTGATCATAGAGGTATACGTAGTGATAGATTGTGGATGTAAATAGCTGATTATAGTGGAAAGAATTAGGTAGGAAAGGTGAAATGTTATCCATATACAAACTATTAAAATTATTAAAATGAGAACTTTCATGTACAGTTGCAGTATACTTTGTGAGCCATATAATGCTTAAATTTTACCTTGATTATGCTTTTCATGCAACACAAGATGATTTTCTGTTGATTATGCTGAAAAGTGTAATTTTCATGCACAGCGCTGCTTGAATCATCTTTGTGGAAAGCTTTCGTCCCGATTGCCAACCTTTTTACTTCAGTTATTGGTTAGTGGTTAATGGCCAGAGCGATGCTCAAGTTTATATTTAATAATAAATGGAAAATGTCAAGGCATTTACATACATATCAAATAATTTTTTATATTTTTATATACTCAATACTTATTTTATTTTTCCTATTTATATGACAATTGATTTTCTTAGCATTACTTCAATAATATTTTTAATTTGTTATACTAATTCTTTAAAAAAATGACATTTTGATTTTTTCTATGAAGTGGAATGCTCCATATTATTGATGGTAGAATATATTATGTCATCATATAATAATGCGCTAGAATTGTATGGAATGAATAAAAATTCTTCATAATAATATTTCTTGAAAATTTTACATTTAAATTCGAGCTTGGCGTGCAACAAAACATCAAAATCTAGAGTTAAATAGATCAAATGAATCAAGAAAAGCCAAGCAAACAAGACCACAGCGCTAAATATGAATATTAAAAGCTAAGAATTTAAAAGGTTTCTAAAAAGAATCCTCCTTCAAATAACAAAATTTAAAGGGGCATTTACATAAATACCGAACAATGCTTATGTATTTATAATCTAACAACAAACCATTCATATATATATATATANAAAAGTTAAATACACTTTTCCTTGCATAAACCTTTATAAAATATAAACTTATAAGCAACTCACAACACGGCAGAATCAGAAGCCGCCTCTGCAGCTACACGCCTAAAAACAGCACAAAAAGTCTGACCTCCATTCCTAGCAACCTTCTGACCTTCCTCTGTAGCGCAAGCCAACAACTTCACCACTGGATCAGACTCCAATTCTTCTTCAGAAACTGCAGAGAAAAGAGGATGGCTATCCAAGCAGAACTTCATCCAATCTCCGAGCTCTTCCACATCAGTTATTGTATAAATGATGCCTCCTAGTTCCAGCACAAAGGCGTATTCATCAAGTAGCTGAAGGCTGATAACCCTACGCCTGTGATTCTTCTCCTTGAAATGAGGATCAGGAAACAGAAAGAACATCTTCGATAACTGGGCCTTGCAGAAGTAATTAGGAAGGTATTTCATGGAGTTTGTTCGAACGACGGAGATGTTCTCATATTGGCCGGGATTTGCTGCTCTGAGAGCTAAGATTCTCTCTTTCACATACTCAGACACCTGCATCGAGGAAGAAGATTTACATACATAACGTAAAAAAGCAAAGTTTAGGTGTTATATATGTAAATACATAAAACTTGGTGGATTGTATGTAAAAGCCACAAGCTAGCTTTCCTTTCATTTTCTTTTTTTCTTTTATTTTAACATTAAATTTAGTCAAAAGAGTGAAACGATTATAACTAACCAAGGTCGTATTAAAATTTGCATAGGCTTTAAAAAGAGATGAAGGTTACATGCTCTTGGTGATGATGATAGTTCGTATTGGAAAGATCGAGCAAATCAGCTCTAAAATGCAACGTAACTAACTAGAGCATAAGATTAAGGATTTGTTTGAGAAAACAGTCATGCTCCATTCCATTGAGTGAACACCGACGCATAAATTTATATTTCGTTTGATAAAATAACATATCCCGACGTCTCCCTAGATTAGTTCAATGAAACAGCAATTTTTCCCATTTTAAAACAGAGATGAAGATGCCTACACGACTTTTAAAGAAACTTAGCTGAACCAAACAAAGTCGAAGCAAAGGAGGCTGAAATTCTTTTCAACTATTTTATATAACTAACAATAAATAAAGCACATGAATGAGATGCATAAAAAGCTAATGGTGGAGGTGTTAAGCTTAAAACTTACTGTCTCAGTAGTTTACTATAAGCTACTAACAAGCATACACAAATTTCCGATCGAGTCTTAAGCAGGTTAGGCTGACCTCAACCAAAATCCATTCAATATTGCTACAAATGGAGCAATTCTATAATCAAGTAAGATTTCAAATCTGCAAATTAGCTTATTTATCATGTTAATTAACTCGGATCAGATATGATTATAACCAAACCTATGTTCAACTGCCTGAAGTCTGTTTTCTACTATATCACTATATCACACACAGGCACGTATGTATTGGGATATTTACAAATGCATAGCGCTCAATATGTATTTATATATCAAAACTGAACTTTCCTTTTTACGTTTATACCACCCAAATGATTTATATCACATAAAACATACCACTATTTTTATTGTTAAAAGTAAAATATACTTTTTTCATGCATAGATAGATGGCATATATGTAAATAGGGCTGTCAAAAAAGCTCGTTGTTCGCGAACAGCTCGTGTTCGGCTCGTTAAGTAGCTCGTGTTAGGCTCGCTCGTTAAGTAAACGAGTCGAACACGAACAAATTTTTAAAGCTCGAATTATAAATGGGTCAAACACGAACAACACTTTGTTCGCTCGTCTTCGGCTCATTTTAGCTCGAAATTAAAAATAAATATATAATTATTTATATAATAATATATTGCATATATTATTTATAATAATATTTTATATATATTTATATCTAAGTTTAAATCATAACATATCATGTGGTAATGTGGTTAATATCTTCTTTTGTATATATTTGATCCAGGTTCGAATCTTACACTTTACATCTATTTTTTTCAATTTAATTTTTCCGAGCCAATTTCGAGCCGAACACGAGCAGAACACGAACACGAATATTTAAATCAAGTCGAACACGAACACACTGTTCACGAGCCGATTTCGAACACAAGCCGATTTCGAACATGGGCTATTTCGAACGAGCCGAACACGAGCCAAGCCTGAGCTCGCTCAAGCTCGGCTCGTTTACAACCCTATATGTAAAATTGAAGTTTAGGTATTAGATATGTAAATACATGAGAATTGAGTGGTATCCAAGTAAATCTTCCATACATACATACATACATATATTAAAAAGGCGTATTGTGTGTGTTTGTGTGTGTTAAAACTCACATTTTGGTTATTCTCAACTTGATAAATGATGATGAGAATAAAAGATCAAAAAATTGCAAACTACTGTCAGAGTCTAAACACTCACCTTATCCCTGAGCTCCATTCCAATCATCAAAGTGTCTGGGAATAGAGGTGAAAGTTTAACAAGCAATCCACCAAATCCACATCCAATGTCTGCAAAACGAATTTTTGGAAAAACCACCTCATCTTTCTCGGTATCAGCCTTACTGGAATGCGAAAAATGAGGGTAATGCGAGAGGTAATCTGCATCGGCAGGGCTAATGGGAATGGGGAAGTGAGAATCACTTAGAGGATTGCTATGAGCTCGTGCCCTGTAGAAGCGTTTCCTAGGAAGACGGGCAGACTGTCTTTTCCCTTCACTTGCTTTGCTAGCATTCATCAACATTGGATGTTTGTTTAGCTAAGTAATCTGCAGGATCACAGATCATGACACAGAAAAAATATAAGTAAACTACATAGGTTTAAAAGAAATCAGGAAATTATATCTAGCTAAAAAATTTTCATGTTTTCACCCCTGGGACATTCAAACTAGCTACCCTTTATCAAAGCGCTNACAGGATATGAACTCCTTATAACTGCACGAATTGCAGTTATACTCATGGATATGAAGTATTCCAATTTGCTGATTTGAAGGGATTTGAACTCATGGTAAGAAAAATCAGGTGCTAAATTATTTCATAAAAAACCATATATTGTATTGAAGATTTCTATTTTATCCTATTTCCCACCATGAACCCAAGAATGTAGGATTTACAGTAGGAGCGTGCAGCATTATTAGTCAGAAAAAAAAAAAATTTGAGTTGATTTTCGGTTTCAAAATGTATTTTGGCTTTTTTTAAAATTATTTTAATTTGTATTCAACCGAACAAACCAAAAAGCCAAAATTTTGAAACTAAATGGAGGATCGATCAAATTAAATCGATATCATACATGTAAGATATGTGATTCTTGATATTTGTTCATAATTGAATTCCTAATAACTAAATTTCAATTTGTTTATAACATAACCATTTAAACCCAATTAAATTTTGATTCGGCTAGTTCAGCTTTATCAAAATTTTAATTGGTTCTATCTTTCGGATTTCGGATTTTGGTTGCAATCGGTATGACAAATTTGAAAATTGATCCATCCAAAACGGCCGAATGCTCACCCCTATTTACAGGTCACAAGGCATGCATTTCTTTTGAGAAGTTGAACAATATAGACCAATATCAAACTAAAATCCAACTATTTATGGGGAATTGATATGATGAAAATAGACAGAAGGTACAGAACAAGTCTACCAAATCAATTCAAATACAACTAATTTGTTGCTGAAGCACAAGAACCGCAGAGAACATAGAAACAATAAACATGACAAATTGACAAAAGTGATATTACAAAGTTCTGAAAAAATTGGATGCAAGCTTGACAAACTTATGGCAATTTGGTACAGTGCTTGCATATAAATCACAAGAAATAGGCACGTAGTTCTATTCAACACTCCATCAACCTTAAACTAATATATCACATATCATATCATGAATATGATTATAAGAGAAAAAACATTAAACCTTCAATCAGACAATGTAACCCAATTAATAAACTAACAAATAAAACCGCAGACAATTAAACAGAAAAAAAGAATGCTTTACATACATACTACTCAATTCTTATGCATTTACATAGTCAACAACTAAACTCCAATTTTTAAATATATGCCATCTTATCTATACATAGCCCCAAAATTTGTTTAATCTACTCGCAACCAAAAACGAACTCAAGAAAAATACATGTAAAAGCTCATACCCAGAATCCAATGCCATTCAAAATACTTGGCAACTAAACTCAACTATATAACAACAATAACAACAACAAGTCTCTATACCACTACGTGGGGTTGGCTACATGAATCCTATTTCTCCATTCTGACCTATTGAATGTCTTATTTTCATTTAATTCTAATAAATTAAGATCATTTTTTTATAAAAATATGTCCAAGTCTTTTTAGGTCTATCTCTACCTTGCTTAACATAAATCGAATTTAAAGCATCTATTCTACTAACCAGACCATCAGATGGTCGACATTTAATATAAAAAAATCATCTAAGTCGACTCTCGGCAATCTTGTCTTCCACTGGAACTATGCCAGCCCTTTCATGGAGACATTCGTTCTCTGTGTCAAGCCACTCATCCACCTATGCATTCTCATCTCCACAACACTTAATTTTATTCTTCTCTTTTAAGGGCCAACATTTAGCGCCATAAAGCATTGCCTCATGTGAAATCTAAAACACGATCATTCACCAAGTAAAATGTAGCACTCACATCCTGAATCATGCGGTTTTTTTCTTACTATACGGCATAACCCTGTAGAGTACATAAATCAAACTCTATTGAAGGCTCGGAAGATCAGCTAGGGCGAATTCTTAACCACCTTCCTTCCTAAAACATCAAACAAAATATAGATCCGGAGAAGTAACAAAACAAGTATCTGTTCTTTACATCAAGAACAAAGCAACTAAAAAAAAATTCAGCATCAATGATAGTAATATGAAAGTTAAAAATGAAAGAAAAAGAGCAAAACAGAAAAGAACAAATAGAACATTATATGGACATTAAAGCATCCTGGATGTCAAATAAAAAATTGGAAAATCACTGAGAAGTAACATCTACCCAGAAAACTTTATCTCAAAGGGGTTTCGACTCTTCGGCTTCCTTGCAGAAGAGCGAATCGATCGCCGGAGAGGAAGAGGAAGATCAGAGGAGAAACTGGTAACCCAAATAATGTGAGCGGTTCAGGAGCGAACCGTCCTTACCGGTTCAACAACCAGGCCGAAAAATAAAATAAATAGATAACTCTTAATTTCGTATTCAACTCATATATATATATATATATATATACATATATNCAGATGCAGCTTTTTTCTTTTAGTGCCAATAGTCTTCTCTCCATCTAATGATGTAAACTTCAGACAACAAAGAAGAAAAAGGTTTGACTAATGTAAGGTATTATGCATGAGATAGAACACTTAAATAAAATAAAAGAGGAAGATTTACCTACATACCACTCAATTTCGTATTTACATATCTAACAACTCAACTTCAATTTTTACAAACATGCCAACTTACCTATGAGTAAAAAGGTGTATTTCACTTTTTCAAAGTTAAAGTGGTGGTATTTTTTATTTGATGTGAAAGATTTGGATAGATATGTAAATAAATAGGAATTTGGCGGTACGCAGTTAAATGCCCCAATAAAAAATGTCAGACACGGAAAAAATATAACTTCTGCACGATGGTGTAGAGCTGTCAAATGCTGAGAAAAAATCCAGATACAAATAATTAAAGAACATGCAAATTTTCAAATGTGTTTACATAGGTTTCTCAAACAAGTTCCTATAAGGAGTGGGAATCTGCTGGCAAAGATGGCNATATATATATATATAAGTTTAAAATAGCATAGCTTATGTGGCCATGTGATTTTACATTTTTTAAATGCATAGAAATGGTGTGGGTTTGAATATTGCATCTTACATCTTATTATTCTAATTAATTTAAAAGTAAATTTTGAGTCAAACTGAAACAATAATATTTTAATCGAGCCTAATAAAAACATAATATTTAAGAGCTAATTTTGAATGTACCAAACACGAGTCAAGCCTGAGCTCGCTCAAGCTTGGCTCATTCACAACCCTTGTTATAACATATATGAATTTTGAAAGGAACAACATTGAATATTCTAAACATAATTTAACAAACATAAAAATGGGGCATATAATTTATTTCATTAATTTTTTGCCTTAAATATTTCCTTAAATTTGGTTAGACATATTCTAGCAATAACTTTATGAACATCATATTCACTTCTAACTCATGCTATTAAAATATTAAAACATTACTATTTTTTGAGTTGTTTTTTAATTAATTTTACGTAATAATTAAGCACGATATAAATTTATATATCAATGTGTATTTTTAAAAACCTATAATTTCTAATACAATCATGAAATTTTGTATTTTTTTTAATATAAAATTTAAATATGCTAAAAAAATAATTTTAAAATTGTAACAACAATATCTTCAGATTCAAATTCTTCGATGTGTTGCATTTTTTTTTCTATTTTAAATTTTACAGCTCAAAAAATGGAGGGAATGTTACTTTGAAATGGATATTTTGTATAAGAATTTGGGAGGCTTTATATATATATATATATATATATATATATATATTTATCACTTTTGCTNCATTCCTAAAGAAAATAATAAAAAGTCCTGGGATAATTTCTGGTCTATCTCTCTTACCTCTGCCACTTCTAAAATCATCAGTAAAGTGATTATTTTCTGGCTTCAAGCACATCTTTCTGCTATTATCTCCCCCCACCAATCTGCCTTCCTTCAAGGGAGGGAAATTTTCGATAATATTTTGCTTGCACGGGAATTGTTGGAGGATTTAGATAGTAAATATAGAGGAGGAAATTTGATTTGGAAACTCGATATTAAAAAAGGTTTTTGATACAATAAGCTGGGATTTTATCCGAAACATTTTGAAGGCTAGAGGTTTCTCTCCAAATTTCTGTCATCTTATCAAGCGTTGGTTGGAAAATAATTATTATAGTATTTTGATGAATGGTAAGTCCTATGGTTTTTTTCTCAACAAAAAAGGGCATAAAACAACGTGATCATTCATCCCCGGCAATATTTATCTTGGCTTTTGATTATTTATCTCGTTTAATGATTAATTTAAATGAGTTGCATCCCTGTTCAATATTCTCATAAATCCAAATTTTTGGTGAGTCATCGCACTTATGTTGATGATGTTATTGTGTCTTCTAACGCCACAAAAGCTGTTATTAAGAGAGCGATGCACACACTTCATGAATTTAAAGATACTTCTGGGCTTTGTTTTAACAGGGCTAAATGTCAACTCTATTTTGGGAATAAGATTAAACCTTCTTTTATTAATTCGGCTGACACTTTTATTGGCTGCTCTGCTGCTACTTTACCCCTCAAATACCTTGGTGTTAATCTTCTTCATGGTAGAAGAAAACAAACTCAATTAGATGTGGTGGTGGAGGGTATTAAAATCAAAATTGCGGATTGGCGTAATGTTTTCCTTTCTAATGGGGGTAGAATTACTTTGTTGCAAAGTGTTCTTCACAATCTACCTCTTTATGCTTTGCAAGTTTTAAACTTGAAAAAGAGTTCCCAAAAAACTCTTGAGCATATTTTCAATAAATTCCTTTGGTCGGGTGGTGGTCACTAAAAAATTTGTGCTGCCTGGAATAGAGTTTGTAAACCACATACTTCTGGGGGGCTTGACTTTAACAACCTTTAGCATCTTGCAGAGATAGATATGTGTAAACATTGGTTCAAATTTAGAACTGTCTCCTCTTTACGGGCTAATTTTCTCCACTATAAATATTGCAACCAAGTGCATCCTTCTATGGTGAATTGGAAAATTGGAGACTCTATAATTTGGAAGTCTATTCTTAATTCTAGGTCTCTAGCTAAAAAATTCATTGATTGGGATATTGTGGAAGTTAGGAGTTCTTTTTGGCATGATCTTTGGGGTATTACAGATTTTCAGGACATTAATCCTCCAGTGCATAATAATCACCTTTTAGTCTCCTATTGTTGTAACAATGGTCTTTGGGACTTTGACATGCTAAAGGATTTGGTGGGGGACTATGCAGCCCCTATAGCACATATCCCCATTACTCCTCATAAGATGGATACTCCTCATTGGAAATTCACCTCAAATGTCTCCATAACAAAGATGGTTTACAACAAGTTACATAGCTTCACAGTTTAGAGATGGGGAGATTATATTTGAAATCCTCTTATTTCCCCCTTCTATTTCTTTCTTTTTGTGGAGATATTTTGAATCAATGTTGCCTTTGGATGATATTTTGAAGCTTAAGGGTTTGAGATTTCCTTCTATATGTTATATTTGTGGCAACGCTGAAGAGTCTAAGTCACACCTGTTTTATGAATGCTATTTTTCCCAATCTATTTGGTTGGGTATGGGGATGCATTTTAATATTCGCTGGCCTTCAAGCTCTCGGCTTGATGATTATATGGATGTACGGAAAGATTCTCAAAATTAAAAACTTGTTTATTTCCCATTAGTAATTTTTATGGTTCATTTGGTTAGCTCATAACAGTTATAAGTACGTTAACTCTCTCCACGTTCCCTCCCTTACAATCTCCTATATATTATCTAACTATACCAAGGCTTGTTGAACTCTAAAACTTAGTTTTTCTAAGCCTATTCAAACGGGCAGTAAACCATCACTTGTCCATTGGTTGCCCCCTTGTGATGATTGGATAAAGCTAAATATTGATGGAAGCTGGAATACACATCAGGCAGGAATTGGAGGTATTTTTAGAAATGATTTGGGTAATCATTTATGCCATTTTGCTCCCCCATTGAGGTGGCTACTACACTCGAGTGTGTACGCTGGGTTGTTTTGATGGGTATCAAGCTTGCTATAATTTTTCATTATTCAAATTTGATTATTGAAGCTGACTCAAGGCAGCTTTATAATTTGCTTACGAAGGTCGCCAAGCTTGACTGAGACTTATTGTGTCTTCTTAATTGAATTTGGAATTCAATATATTTGCATTATCTTAACATTCATTTCAGTTTTATTTATAGAGAAGGAAATGCACCCGTGGATTGGCTTCCGAGGAGTGGTGCCACTTTTCTCACTATTGATACACATCCTCATCCGCCTCTTAGAATATTATTGCACGGTGATAAGCTTCCAATTCCTTGCATTAGAAATTAATCAGCTCAATAATATTCGGATTTTCATTGTTCACTTGTGTATTTGTCCTCTGATTTCGATTGATTACAGATGTTCTGTGTTAAGGGGCTACTTAGTTATTATTATTATTATTATTATTATTATTATTATTATTATTATTATTATTATATATATATATATATATATATATATATATATATCACATGATTTTAATGTTTCCAAGATTATAAAAATCATTACATTGCATGCATGGACAAAATTAATTACTCGGCCTTAAGCTGATAAACACATGTTGGGATCGTAATAATTTATTTTTACTTATGACCAAATCACGATGTAATACTTCAATCTTAGACTAATTCTTAATTATAATAAAATTTAACATAATATATCCACAACGAATCAATGATCCACTAGCCCAAAACACATCTAACATGCAGACTCAATTCTCAAACCCCAAAATGGTCCAAATCAATCACATAGGCTACAAATCCGTCAAAAAACTAGTTCTTCAGGAACTTACCCGGCCTAATGAGCTCCTTCCATTAGTAAAGCTTGCTTGAGTGGCAAAGACAATGGCACTGTTCAAGGGAAAATGACTTAGGTCATGACCTTGCCTCACTATCATATGTAGGGGTGTAAACGAACCGAACACGAACGAACATAGCTTGTGTTCGTGTTTGGTTCGTTTGAAATTTAGTTTGTTTGAAATAAGCTCGTGTTTGAAGTATTCGTGAAGTCGTTGTTCGTGTTCGTTTCTTAACGAACGAGTGAAACACGAGCTGTTCGCAAACAACAAGCCAGTTTGACATCCCTAATATTAATATATATAAATTAATTAT
>JXCR01000664.1:143332-162416 GCA_002079205.1 Phalaenopsis hybrid cultivar
TATATATTATAATTTATAAAATTTAATTTTTTGAATATCATAAATTTTTTATATATAATTATTTTAAATTATTTTATATTTCGAACAATAACGATTCGAACACGAACGAACGCATCACTGTTCGTGTTTGGTTCATTTAACTAACCGAACGAAAAAAATTTGTTCATGTTCGTCTCGTCTAATTATCGAACAAATTGAACACAAACTCATTGACGAACCGAACACGAACTGTTCGCGAACAACGAGCTTTTTTGACAGCCCTAATCATATGTGTCTATCGTCATAGAACCCATTTGGAAATGCTCATTATTGTGCAATTAATTTACGACTTCTTAAAATTGTTGCACCTCTTGTATTCTGTCATATGACTTGTTTCGTTTTAAGGAAAGAACTTAATCAATATAAATGTTATTAGGTACATTGTAATTAAAATGATAGTATCGAAATTAATTGTAACAAAAACTTATGTCAATCATAATCACACCAATGTACACAAAGTCCTTAATTAAGTACCACTTAGTTCTTATGTTCTTGCATATCTAACCCTAAACTTCAATTCTTACATAAATGTCGCATTATCTATGTATAAAAGATGCATTTCACTTTTTAAACACAAACGCGGCAGGCAACATTTTCAAAAACCCGCAAACCAAACTGTTATGTGTATTTTAAGAAAACGCCGCAACACTTATAAGATGCCCAAAACGAGCACATTCATACAGCAGAATCAACTTAATTATGGAATCAGTCTGTTTTGTTTGTAACATGTTACAATTAATAAATTGAAATAAATTTCAGGCATTTACATATATCACACCTAAATTTTCATATTTACACAGCACAAAAAAATAACGTTGATTTAAAATACCAAAATACTATATATATATATGTAAATATATAAGTTTAGGGGTGACATATGTAAATACAAAAGAATTGTGTGGTATGTGTGTAAATTTCACAATATATTTTCAACTGCTGATTTTTATTTATCAATAATTAGTTTAGCTTTTTATTTTATTAGAACATTCCTATAGTTATTTTGTATTGTATGCGAATCCTGCGGTGCGGTCATACCAATCTTTAGCTGGGAAAGAAACGAACCAGATTTTCCCTTACGGGTCCATTCAAACCTAACCGGACCAGGTCTTGTGGGCCCTGTAGATCTCAACGAGGACGAGGAGCGGTTTTGGACCACAAGCGGGTCCGTGGGCGGTTCATAGCGCGAACCAGATCATGATTGACTGCCGGCCCATCTATTGATATGTGTCCAAACAACTTTCTTATTTTTACATATACAGGCAGAAATTTAAATTATAATTTTTAAAAAATTTTATGAGCTAAAATGATTTTTATTTAGAAAATTCATAAATTTAATTTATTATTATCTTATTTATGTAATTAATGCGCTCAGAGAAAACTAATTGATCGTAGAAATCCATCATGGTTTCTTAGCTCATGAATTATACGTTCTTTTAAAATCCCAGATATATTATTGCTAGTTTTGATAAGAAATTCAGATAAAATTAGGGGTGTAAACGAACCGAACACGAACGAACTGAGCTTGTGTTCGTGTTCGGTTCGTTTGAAATTTAATTTGTTTGAAATAAGCTCTTGTTCGAAATTATTCGTGAAGTCACTATTCATGTTTATTTCTTAACGAACAAGCCAAACACGAGCTGTTCGCGAACGACAAGCTATATGACATCCCTAATATTAATATATATAAATAACATATTATATTAATTATATAACTTATATTATATAAATATNTTCTTGTCTTTGACCATCGGACTTGAATGTTGTGAGGATAAATTATTGGGCGATGAATTTTGATAGTATTTGAAAAATTGATGAAAGTGGGTGCTAGATTTATAAATAGTAATGTTTTGGGTGTTATGTTTATACATTTACCCAAAATTTTAAAATAATTCATGAAAAACTTGTGTGTAATATCATATATTGGGGTGTAAACGAATAGAGCTTTTGTTCGTGTTCGGTTCGTTTTTGTGTTTGAAATTGTTCGTGAAGTCGTTGTTCGTGCTCTTTTCTTAACGAACGAGTCGAACACGAGCTGAAAACGAGCTGTTCGTGGACGACGAACAAGTTTGACATCCATAATATTAATATATATAAATAATATATTTTATTAATTATATAACTTATATTATATAAATATATAATATCTTAATTTATAAAATTTTATTTTTTTAAAATATCATTATTTTTAATATATAATTATTTTAAATTATTTTATATTTCGACCAATAATGATTCGAATACGAACGAACGCATCATTGTTCGTGTTTGGTTCATTTAACTAACCGAACGAAAAGAATTTATTCACGTTCGTCTCATTTACTTATCGACCGAATCGAATACGAACTTATTGACAAACCGAACACGAACTGTTCGCGAACAACGAGCTTTTTTGACAGCCCTAGATAAAATGTTTAAATGTTATATATCTTTAGTCCACCTTAAGATGAAATATATATATTTTTAAATTTATATTAGTATAAAAGTTAGAAATATAAATGCATGTGAATTTTGTGGTATGTATTTAAATACCCCCATAAAAATGAAAAAATATTACATCAGGACTCCTAACGTAGAGCTACGTTCGGAGTCCACTTATATGCAGACGCGTGAAGGTGACAGAAAAATAAAAAAAATGTCATTTTAGCGCAGGGAAATATTACTCCCGTATTATTTCCCATTATTCAAGTGTTGTTATAGTGATATTTATGTGTTATTGTGTTCTGAGAATATTCTCAGTGTTATAATAATACAATAACATATCAATATCACCACAATAACACTTGAATAACGTGAAATAATACATGAGGAATATTCTCTTGTGTTACAGGGTTGGATCACAGGAAAGCGCGAGCGTTTCCTTGAAGTCACGTATCTGCATATCAGTGAACTCCGAACGTAGTTCTACGTTAGGAGTCTTGATGTAATATTTTTCCCATAAAAAAACGATTTACACACATAACAATTAATTCCATGCATTTACATATCTTGGATCTATACTTCAATTTTTACCTATGTGATATGTGCCACTCTATACATGCATGAAAAATTATCTTTTACATTTTCATATTCAATTTGTGATATATTTCATGTGATATGAAAGATTTCAGTGATGCAAACTTAAAAAGTAAAAATTAAGTGTTAGATATATAAATAAATAAAAATTGAGTCGTAGATACGCAAAGACTAAATATTTCCTTATCTTGTTAATTTTTTTTTGTGTAAAATATGGAGTCTCATCTTTCAACACATCTTTGATATGTGTTTACTTATATCTTTGTGTAACGTTAAGATGTTAATATATCTTCGTATCGCCACAAATTTTCTACGAACATTAAAGAAGAATGTTTCGATCTAACACATAATTAAACTTTATGTGCATTTTAAGAATTTGTATAAGATAAGAAAATACATATATGTATCAAACAATAATGATTTTATATCTGCAGCAGTAAAAGCTTGTCATGCTTTATATGACTATTAGATCGTCAACGTTAACCATGATGAGGTCGAAAGCAATAGGGGCCCGTTAAATCTTAATTGCGTCGAGACTAATTAGCCTCTTCCTCTTCTATTTTAATATAATATATATATATATTATACTTCCTAGTGCTCGCGTGCTGTTAGTTCGCGCTCGCGTGGTTCTTTCTATTCTTTTTTATTAATCCCTCATCCACTTTCTAATCATTTACTTAATACTTGCACTAATCATGTTATATATAGGTTCGGCAAAGATGTCTACATTCTCGGGAGCAGAGCGGCGACTTCATTTTCAATATTTAGAAAAGAGTGCAGAATACAAGATTTGAAATCTCAGAATCTCAGAGACCCAGAGACTCACCTAGAATAACAAACATGACATATATAACTCTATAGTACAATATGTAATTACTTAAATTATCCATGTACCAAACTGCGGGTTGTTGCCGTCGCACCCCTAACCCACATAATGAAACTTCTCTGATTGTGCAGATCCTTCCACTCCACTCTGCTCGTGGGCTCCGCTCCGCTCCAGCATCTGTCCCATTTATGGTATATGAGCCGAAGCTAACAATATATATATATATATATATATTACAAGATAAATTTTATGTTGGCGTGAATGATATTCAAGGTACCAAGAAAAAAATCGAAAATGGGTTGACTCAACTTTGGTAAAATAAAGTTTGAGAAAATTATAAATTTAGATAATGTTATCGTTCATGTACTGAGCACCTGTAAATAGTATAGTTTATATTAATTAATTAAGAAGTGGTTGTTAAACTGTGGTTACGTACTCTTAAACTGTTGCATCATGTGGTCATGTTTTTGAAACGAAGGTACGTGTCATGACATGTCATGATGACCTCAAATATTACATCATTTTATTTTTTTTAGCGAATTTAAGTTACATTATTTCTAATAATACTTGGCCATCATTCCTTTTTTTTCTCTTGTATTTATGAACAATTCACAGAAGTGAGCTAACATCAATTAATATAAAAAATGACAATTGTATGCCAATGATTATAAGTGGTGTAACAATTTTCATTTAGACATTTACATCAATATCTGCATATTTAACTAATTATATTTGTCTGTTGCACTAGCTAGGAGCAGTGGCCTTGAGGATCGTCTGATATAAATATGAACTCATTTATCACTTGAAAATTTTTTACTCCTTGTGACGGGTCTTCAACATTACTTTGAAGAATATCAATCTCAACAATTTTTTTAGCTATTGACACATCTTACCCAACATGTCATATGCTCGGTTTAGTTCATAACCCTCGAGTACCTTCTTTTGTTAGTTGTGCTATTTTGAAGTTGATGTTTCTCTTTAAGACGTTAATAATTGTACACATAAGGATGTGTCTATACTAATTTCAAACCATATAGGTAACCCAATAAGAAAGTATAATTGATCGGATGTAGCAATAGAAGATTGTTTCCAGATCAGCAGCAATAGAGAAAATACATTACTGAGCGATCGACAAAATATGTCAAAAGCTTAAGGCGGTCATCAGGCTTTAGAACGATTGATGGGAACACTCCTTCAACCCATAAATTGATCAAATCAAGACTTGTCATAGAATCAACAATCCTCAACAATTGAAAGATTTTGGGCTTTATTATATGCAAATAATCTTGTAAATTACCAAAAGGTCCCATGAAAGGTTAATGATTATGAGATTAATATATACTTTTGTAATCTTAGGACCTTTGCCATGTAAATAATGATCCATATTATGGTTAAAAGACACATTTTTCTTGTCTACTATTGCTCATTCACACACACACACTCTCTTAATTGTCTCCTAATAGAACTTTCCATTCCTTGGACGTATTTCCAGGAAAATCTTATATACTAATTTCAAATATTCTGGATTTCCTTCTTTTAAATGTATAATTTTTTGTTAATATCATAACCACATTGGATTTCATTTAACAATTCATTTAATTATGAGTTTATTTATTAACTAGTTTATGTACAATATTTATTAATTTAGATAAATAAAGTGCAAATTAAGTACGAAAATAGATGTGAGAGCTCTGTTTGATCTTATGCCAAACATGAAATATATGCATTATGGCCATGTTAAGGGTCTTGACCCAACTTACTGCAAACTCTCATTGTTAATGGTGGAATCAGAGGGTAAGTGGCTGGGGAGGCACTCACCACCCCTAGACTCTTACAACTCTTTAATATCCCCACCTCCCCATAAATATAAATACATAATAATAATTTATTTTTAGTTATATTCTTTTATTTGATACATCATATTTTTAATTATTTTAAAACTTGAAGGAGAATGAAGTTTTAAGGAAAAATATTCACCATCCCTTAGTTTTTTATTTCACCACCCCTCACCTTAAATTTTGGTTCTGTCATGACTCATGTCGAAAAGTAGTATGCCATGTCATGTTTACAAAAAGTAAAATAAAACATAAAAATTCAAATTTTCAAAATTAGAAAATCATGTCAAGATTGCAATAGTTAATTTTAGAGAAAAAAAATCATTAATTTTTCACTAATTCTGGGCAATTTTTAAATTATTAAGAGCTTGTTTTGGATCAATTTTTGTGTGTGTGTTTTTTTTAAGTTTTATATTTTGTTTCCAAAAATAAATTAACATGGATTTGAAAGTACTCAAAACAATATTTAGATGTTTGGAGTGTTTTCAAAAATAATCAAATATTAATCAAACATTCTAAACATGTTCTGTTTAAATTAAGAAAACAAATTAAAAACAAAACTAAAAGTGATCGCAAACAACCCTTAGTACATAAGTGTCTTAAACCGGACTGATGCAACCCATCATAATAGGGCAGGTTGTTTCGTGTTGGGTTCACAATAATCAAATAATTATCCAAGATATATTTAGAAAGAATTGTATTTCTTCAATTATTATAAACATGGAGCCACAAATACCATCATATCATCAAAATATTGTAAGACATAAATTCTCAAAATTCATTCATAGCATATAACAATTGTGCAACAAAAGAATCACATAATAATCATGGAAATCTCTCAGTCGCCATGACCATATAAAATATATATATATATATATATAACAATTTAACTAAGACCAACTCTTAACAGTAACCAATAGTCTTTACTCAAAATGAGTCTTATACTCTCCCGAAAAATATAGGTGAATAAAATAAAGATGAGCAACCACAAATGAGCAGCCTACTCAAAATTTATTATATTTTTCAATACACAAAAGTGAAAATAACATATATTTATTTCAAGTGAACTAAAAAATTATCACAACATATGATGTGTTGTGTATGTACTTCCAAGTATGTTTTTAGTATAAGAACTAGTGACCACAATACACATATATTGAGCAACAATATAAATAAGATGCTATTAAAAGCAAAATAAAATGATATGAAATAATAATTCATTTTTTTATTTGAAATATTTTATAATTTTTTCTTTGCCCCTTTTATGTTCACTTCCACTTATACCTCCACTTGTTCATATTTCTCATTTATCCATTATATTTTTACTTCTATTAGTACATTTACTTGTTCACATTCATTCAGACATATCAAACACATAGATAAATAATTTTATAAGTGCTTATACTTTCACCAAAGATTTATTCTTTGCATTGACCACTGGTTCTTCCTCTATGGACAAGCCTTTGGGGTCAACGATCTTTGTCTTGATGGATTTATTCCTATAATCTTCCAGTTTCACGGTAGCTCATCCACCTGTAAACATAAGACGACAATCAAGAAGTGCAAGGAGGGCTATGTCAAACTGAAAAGGAGGAGCCTATATTACCTTCCAAAATGAGTTTGACCACATCCTTCTGAGTTTCCCCCGCCACCTCCATAGCTCAATCTTTCACTATCTCGACGTTTTTCATACTAGAGTTGTTGAGAATAGTTAGAAGCTCCAGCTGTTGGTCAATAGATTTTTCTACAGAATAAATTCTTGAATATCAAGAGCGTGGAACCATAAAAATCTAGAAAAGAAGAAAAAAAATCAATGCACAACCGCCTGAACTCAGATCTAGGAGCGCAATTATGTTGAAACCCTTCCCCTAGTCATCTAAATAATAAAAAACTTGGGATCCATAACCCTACTTTCTAAACCACAACCACTAGTTCCCCAAAGATAAGATCTAAAAATGGTAGCACTGATATTTCCTCTGCAACCATCTCGTTCAGATCGACTTTCAAAACCACATTTGAAATCGCAACAGGACTATCTAACATCCCTTTCATTTTGATGGGCTTTAAACTCTCTACATAACTGTCCTTTCCTTCTGAATCATTCGGAACCTTAGAACGTCTTCCCCTTCTAAGCCTCAGTTGAATAATCACTTGCAACTATTCTTGAAGGACATTCACATTTTCCTTGGATACCTTACCTATCAAAGAAATATCAAAGTAATGATAGAATCTTGAGCGAAAAGGGAAGGAGCACAAGAACAAAGATTTCGACTCACAATATTACACAATGATAGACACAACCCTTAAATATCATAAGCGAGTTAACATAAGAAAACCGCAGAATTTAATGCCACCATTAGCAACATTATCTTTTTCTTTTGATAAGGTGAGTGTGTATCGATGGGTGTGACTAGTTTCCTCTTATTATTTGTTTTAAATGATTTGATAGTTATTATCAAACAATCCCAAAAACGACGCATCAACGCATCCCATAAAACATAAAAGTTACAAAATTTTCACATTCTACTCTACCAATTCTTAGGAGCGCACGCCATCTAAGTGACTGAAAAATTCATATCTTTCTTAACTCGGCAAGGAGAAAATCTTCTTGAAACATCTCTAAGTCATAATCATTGAATACGTTACTTCCAACACTCAGAAAGTGAAGGTTTTTTAATGATAAACAGTCCACAGTTACTTGAGAATTCTCATGACTACTCCCTACATATGTAGCCGCCGAACGCTTGAAAGAAGGAAAGTCTGACTTCAATGGTAAACTATCACAACTACTCTTCAAGGCATAGCTCGCAAAGCTTATCAACGGTGTAAATCATCATTTCGATTGCATATGAATATACATGTCTTTGGACAAATCCAAGAGGGAGGACTTCATGCTCTGATACATTTCTTATTATATTATTCTCTCATTATTCTCGCAACATCTTGTTGAAGAGCTAAAAGAATTAGAAAATTAAATGTACATCCAAAAATGAGTTTCTTTAAGCAAAAGGGAGGCCCAAATGCTAAGTAGATCTCATGGGCTTAATAAACAAAGTCGAAAAGTTGTGCATTTAGTGATCTGACATTGAATATTTCAATCATATTCGTTAGTCGTATCTTTTGAAGTGACCAACTAAAGAGTTTTTTTTACTGTCTAGAAGGTTTTTGCGAAAAAGCTACGAAGTACGTCAGTATTCAAGCGAGTTCCTCATAACGGATCTACCCAACCTGATCATCAAACGAGCTCTTCCTCTTAAACTCGCCTACATATACATTGCCCGAGTTCTTACTCCATACTTGTACGAGCTGACTGAACATCTTCACTAAACTCACTAACAACTACCTGACTACACCATCAAACTCGACCGACAGCTCTTCGAAACAAAATGAAGAGAATTTTCATCTGTTGGCATATATACTATTATTTTTTATTAGTCTGACAATCCACACCAATACTTTTGTCGACAACGAAGCTACTTAAGCTCCGTATTAACATAATATATTACCTAGTTTTATGTTTTATTCACCAGACCCCTACGTTGGATCATATACACCTTACTCAGTATATAAATAAGAAGGGATGAGGGGGACCTCTTTGGCTCTCTCTCTCAATCCTACACCCTAAAAAAACTCTCTAAAAGTCTCCTAGCTTCTCCTCACTCCTTATTCAAGATCTCTCACCGATTGTATGACTTCACGAATTATATTGAATCTCGCGCACTAAATAGATTCAACGAGTGATAATGATGATTTGCTTTATTAATCTAATTTGATATGATAAAATTAATAATAACAACTATAAAATTTCACTTGATGATCAACTTCCCTTGATAAACATATATTACATAGATGATGATCTAGAAAAAAATTTGAACCAAAATATTTTAATAAAATTTTGATTAGGAAATTTTACATTCATTTAATTTATTTTTTAAAAAATATAATATGTACTAATTTAAAGCGACGGGGGATGATTGATCCTCTAAAATTTATAATTTATTTATATAAATAATAAATATAATATATTTACAAATACTTAAAATAAAATTAGACATTTACAAATTTTACCTTCCCTAAAATATAAAATGTCGGTTCCCCCCAAATGATTTAAAGGCCCCATTTCCTTACCAAGTGCCCTGCAAACTTCACTAAATACCCAAACCCTCCTTCCCATTCCACTCTCCCCTCTACACTACCTCCGGCAATGGGGACCAAATGAAGCCGGATCTCCGGCGAGCCAATTCCTCCCACAAATACATCCTCAATGGAGCTCTCCTTAGCACGCGACACCGCCTCGTGGGGCGACCTCCTCTGCAAGGAAGACGCCGATGAGCTCGACGGGCTGCCGGTGGGGTCTCCAGCCACCAGCGCGGTCTCAGAGTTTCCGAACGACTCCGATGAGTCGATTGCTGTGTTCGTGGAAGGGGAGGCGGAGTACTCGCCGGCGGTGGATTATCCGGCCAGGCTCCGGTCGAGGTCGATCGATCCCGCTGCTCGGGAGCTTGCTGTGGCTTGGATTCTTCAGGTGAATGTGTTTACCATGGGATTAACGGCACACAATTCCGATGTATTTACATATCTCACGCATAAAGTTCCTTTTTTTTTTGTTTGGATATATAACATTTTTGCGATTTAAATTTATGGATGAAAATGTTTATTTTACTTTCAAAATGTGTAAGTAGTGCTATAAATATAAAAGTAAGGGGTGAGATATGTAAATACATAAGAATTATGTGCTATGTATGCAAGTTCTCCATTTTTATTATTTTTTTGTTTTCTTGGAGATTTAGGTGCATATCTCACAATTCTTATGTATTTAGATATTTAACACTTAAAATTTGATATTTATATTTATGACACTTTAAAGTCATAATTTTATGCATAAAAAGAATTTTCAATATTTAAAAAAATTTTAAAAAATAATAATATTTGATATGATATTAAAGATTTGAGTATCATTAACTTAAACATGAAATATTAGTTTCAGATATGAAAATAAGTTAAAAAGTTTTTTTCTATAGCTCCATGGTAAAAGAATTTTTCCACAACTTTATAAGGACAGAATGGGAAAAGTAAAATTTCAATGTCTACAGAAAAATTTGGATACACCAGCGCTGCGTACATAATAGAGGTTATATGGGTGTTATAACGACATTATATTCACGTTATATTCGTTATAACCTTCATGTAACATCTATATAACATACATGTATCCTACCTAAACTTACAAATAAGTTCCGCGCTTCTGTTTTCACATATCGTTACATGTAGGTTACATAAAAGTTATATGGAAATGACTAATATAAAAAATTTGAAATTTTCAAACTGCTCAGTATGCGTAGATATTTTTTTAAGAAAATAATTTGAATTTTTAAAAAAGAAAAGTTTTAAGGTTCATTTTGTAAAATGGCTAATATAAAATTTAAATATAATGGCAATTACGCTTTTTATGCTATGATTCTTAGGATTGAACTTCTTAGTTGTTTTTTATTTCTCTTTTTAGTGAAGGGGAAATATATTTCGTCACCTAACTTCAATTATAACAATGGGGTGAAAAGGTCTTCAAAGGATGGCTTGATAAAAGGCGTGCAAGTTCCTTCCTTCATTAGGCCATCATTATTAAAATGATTTTACATGGAGATTGTTCACGCTCTTAAATCCTTCTTTAATTGATTTTTTTATATAAATTAATTTATTTTCTATTTATTATAAATAGAGAAGCATTTTATAAATGTGTAATCACTAAAGTCGATTTTTTTTTTCTAAAATGCACTTTTTCATAATATATTTTGACATAATTTTGGAAATTAAAATGCTATATAAATAAATAGAAAATGTTAAATATTAGATTTGTAAAGTCATTAGTTCTAAGAGTTATTCCAATTAAACTTTCATAACAAGTATATGCTCTATTTATTTAAAAAAATTTAATTATCATATATTGGATTATTACATACTTATATGTAAGTTGTTAGTTCTGAGAGTAATTATAATTAAACTCATAAAAAATATTTGTTCTATTTACTTAAAAGAAAAAAAATAGAAATTAACATGGATATCTATAATAATTAATTTTTGAAATAATGATTTTAGAGTCAATTTTATATAAAAATTATTCTTTTAATTACATTTTAATATTTCAATATTTTTTTTCCTTTATTTATTCATTTTTTGACATATGCCTTTCACGTGCTCAGGAAATCAAATGAATTTATTAGATTCGAGATATAAAAAATAATTTAAAAAAAAAAAAAAAAACCCAAAGGGGTTGTTTATTAAACCGGATCCATAAAATATTGCCGTAATTAACCNTCCTTTTATATAAATTAATTTATTTTCTATTTATTAAAAATAGAGAAGCATTTTATAAATGTGTAATCATAACAACAGACACGATACGCTAGAGTCGGTTTTTTAATTCTCCTCCGCTCTATGCGGTCGATCGTATCATTTGTCTAAACGTAACTTACGAACAGCTTCCAAAATTCAGATGTCATAATTTTTTTCAAAAAAGAACTTTAGTTTGCAAAATAAAATGCACTTTTTCATAATATATTTTGACATAATTTTGGAAATTAAAATGCTATATAAATAAATAGAAAAGGTTAAATATTAGCTTTGTAAAGTCATTAGTTCTAAGAGTTATTCCAATTAAATTTTCATAACAAGTATATGCTCTATTTATTTGAAAAAAAAATAAATATCATATATTGGATTATTACATACTTATATGTGAGTTGTTAGTTCTGAGAGTAATTCTAATTAAACTCTATTTACTTAAAAAACATACTTCCCAAAAAAAAAAATAGAAATTAAGGAGGATATCTATAATAATTAATTTTTTAAATAATGATTTTAGAAATTTGATACGTCAATTTTATATAAAAATTATTCTTTTAATTACATTTTAATATTTTAATATTTCAATATTTTATCGCAAAAATCTTTATTATTTCTATTTTTTTCCTTTATTTATTCATTTTTTTAAATATGCCTTTCACGTGCTCCAGAAATCAAATGAATTTATTAGATTCGAGATATAAAAAATAATTTAAAAAAAAAACCCAAAGGTGTTGTTTATTAAACCGGGTGCAAAAAATAATGCCGTAATTAACCTCTTTTTACTTTTTGTTCTTTTGCGGCAGGTGCACGCGTACTACAACTTCCAGCCATTGACGGCGTATCTCGCCGTTAACTATATGGATCGCTTCCTATCCGCCCACCGTTTGCCGGTGCGCTGCTCTTTTACAATTTGCTCCCCTATTTTCCGCATCCTTACATATTCATACATCTAAGACGGTTTATGTATAGTTGGTAATGAAACGGCCAACCATAGGATACCTATAATATTTGCACTATAATTTACATCATATTTAGATAATTAAACTAGTTTAATTATTAATTAACCCCTGACTTGCCATATCGTGAAGCAGCAATCAAATGGATGGCCGNCCGCCCACCGTTTGCCGGTGCGCTCCTCTTTTACAATTTGCTCCCCTCTTTTCCGCATCCTTACATATTCATATATCTAAGTTTATGTATAATATTTGCCAGATAATTTACACCTTATTTAGAAAATTAAACTAGTTTAATTATTAATTAACCCCTGACTTGCCATATCGTGAAGCAGCAATCAAATGGATGGCCGCTGCAGCTTTTGTCAGTGGCCTGCTTGTCTCTAGCTACAAAAATGGAGGAAACCATTGTACCCTCTCTGATTGACCTGCAGGTTAATGATTTTTACTCTTAAGCCCAAATGCGCGACTAATTTGCAAATATGGACACATTAATTATGGTCGATATTGAAATATAGAATTAAATACAGGTTGAGGGAGCTAAATACATATTTGAGCCTCGGACAATCTGCAAGATGGAGCTGCTNGCTTAAGCCCAAATGAGCAACTAATTTGCAAATATGGACACATTAATTATGGTCGATATTGAATGATAGAATTAAATACAGGTTGAGGGAGCTAAATACATATTTGAGCCTCGGACAATCTGCAAGATGGAGCTGCTGATTCTAACTGCACTGAAGTGGAGGCTGCGGTCTGTGACTCCATTTAATTACATTGATTTTTTTGCCAGCAAGGTAGATCCAAGTGGGCTGTATGCAACAGATTTGGTTTCCAGTGCTGCACAGATAATTTTATCTGCAATAAATGGTACTAATTTATGAATTCTTTTATAACTTATTATATATATATATATATATTTGTATCTGAATAGAATCAATGTAGTTATTTTATATGAGAAAATGAAATGGGTTTTGGGATCTGATTGGAGATATACATATGTATGTGTTATGGCGCAGATATTGATTTCTTGGACCATTGTCCTTCATCAATAGCTGCAGCTATCATTATGTGTGCAGTTGATGAGGCTCCTGATCTGGCTTTCATTGACCCCAGACAAGCGGTCAAATGGTGCAGTGGACTTACTAAGGTAATTAAGATGGTATTTATTCTTTTATTTTTAACCTTTAACTTGAGTTTAAAGTATAAGGGAGAAGATGGTCAATTCAAATGTATTAAATGAGAATTTAATTAGGTGATAAGAAGGAGATTATTTAAGAGTAATCTTAATGACCTTTTTGTTGGATCCTTAAATTTTATTATATTTTGAATAATTTTATATTAACATTTGTAATGAGTTTAGACACAAGTTGATAAGACAGATTGGTGTGACTCAAAATTTGATTCATTACAAGGAAAATTTTTTCTGTCTGGACTCCAGACGTGGGCCCCACATTATTTAAAAATCACCCATATTCAGAGCATTACAGTGGGGGCCTACTTGCCACGTGACAAGTTTTCACTGGCATCATGAGTCAACTATAGAGCTCATGAGTCAATCACACACCTACCAGTGAAAGCTAGATTATTATAGATTATTTGAATTGATGTGATATTACATCAGTAACTTTTTGGACAAAACAAATTATTCACCTAATTACAATGTTGTCAAATAAAAAAATTTTGTTTCCATGCTATATTGCTCAAAATGATGTGGTATTATTTAGTAATCAATATATAACAATTATAATCACTCATTCTTGATAATTTAAAAATAATTTTACTAATCTCTTACTTAGACTCACCACTTCTAACACATTTTATGTGTATTTTAGTTTAAAAGGTAATTTTTTTATCATTTTACTTGACTTTTAAATTTTAGTATATTTTAAGTGTATTTTATATCAAGATTTTTTAAATGAGTTGCCCCCATAAATTGACAAGATGGGGTGGAGCCACTCAAATTTTTATTATTATTAGCTTTTTATTACGTCAAGCCCCCATTAGCTCATGAGCAAACTAAATTAGACACTTACCAATGAGATTATAATAGTCTGATATTACACCACTAACTTTTCTTTATAGAAAATATTAATAATAGAATAATAATGTTGTCAAATACAAAGTAATTGGTTCCATGCTATTTTCTGCTCAACTAATATAAGAATTAAAAATCATGAGCCCAAATAATTCATATATATACAAATCTATGATAGATGCAACTAGCTTATGTGCTTGGAGAACCTCACAATCCTACTACATCTTCATCCTCCAGGAAGGCATTACTGACTCCTACAGATTCATGCAGCAAGTTGTTATAAAAGGAGCGAAGGGAAGAAGATCTCCCTTCATTCTTCCTCATCCAGTGACGACTTTCATTAATTTCAGCTCTGAGACCACTTCATCTTCTTGCTTCTCTTGCTCACCCAACAAAAGAAGAAAGCTAAGCAAAAATTCCTTATCTAAGAGAGGAGACAAGGAGACAAAACATGAAGCTGAATGATGGAGATGGAGATGTTGGCAAGAATAAAATTTAATAAAAAAAAAAAAGCTTCATTATAGTTGCGGATTCCTCATTATTTTTCTAGAGGAGTTTGAAGTAGATTAGAATATAGTATTTGTGGGAGGAGTTGAGTTTGGTGGATGATTGATTTTATTTCATTTGTTTTATTTTTATGGCTTTATTTCTCTAAGCTCTATTATTTGTGGTGTTTTGCTTATAGCCAATAAGTTTATGTCAACATGTACATTTGAATGAATGGCTTCTAGATTCCCAAAGGAGGGGGATCTCACCATTCCTATGTGTTTGTTGGAAGTTGAGGGAGGATTAAACATGTAGGAGCATTGATGGCTGAATGAAAGATGAGTGATGNAGAGAAGATGGTCAATTCAAATGTGTTAAATGAGAATTTAATTAGGTGAGATAAAAAGGAGATTATTTAAGAGTAATCTTAATGACCTTTTTGTTGAATCTTTAAATTTTATTATATTTTGAATAATTTTATATTAACATTCGTAATGAGTTTAGGCACGAGTTGAAAAGACAGATTGGTGTGACGCAAAATTTGATTCATTACAAGGAAAAATTTTTCTGTCTGGACTACAGAGTTGGGCCCCACATTATTTAAAAATCACCCATATTCAGAGCATTACAGTAGGACTACTTGCCACGTGACAAGTTTTCACTGGCATCATGAGTCAACTAGAGAGCTCATGAGTCAATTACACACCTACCAGTGAAAGCTAGATTATTATAGATCATTTGAATTGATGTAATATTACATTAGTTTTTGGACAAAACAAATTATTCACATAATTACAATGTTGTCAAATAAAAAAAAAAAATTGTTTCCATGCTATATTGCTCAAAATGATGTGGTATTATTTAGTAATCAATATATAACAATTATAATCACTCATTCTTGATAATTTAAAAATAATTTTACTAATCTCTTACTTAGACTCACCACTTCTAACACATTTTATGTGTATTTTAGTTTAAAAGGTAATTTTTTTACCATTTTACTTGACTCTTAAATTTTAATATATTTTAAGTGTATTTTATATCAAGATTTTTTAAATGAGTTACCCCATAAATTGACAAGATGGGGTGGAGCCACTCAAATTTTTATTGTTATTAGCTTTTTATTACGTCAAGCCCCCATTAGCTCATAAGCAAACTAAATTATACACTTACCAATGAGATTATAATAGTCTTATATTACACACCTAACTTTTCTTTATAGAAAACATTAATAATAGAATGATAATGTTGTCAAATACAAAGTATTTGCTTCCATTCTATTTTCTGCTCAACTAATATAATAATTAAAAATCATGAGCCCAAATAATTCATATATATACAAATCTATCATAGATGCAACAAGCCTATGTGCTTGGAGAACCTCACAATCCTACTACATCTTCATCCTCCAGGAAGGCATTACTGACTCCTACAGATTCATGCAGCAAGTTGTTATAAAAGGAGCGAAGGGAAGAAGATCTCCCTTCATTCTTCCTCATCCAGTGACGACTTTCATTAATTTCAGCTCTGAGACCACTTCATCTTCTTGCTTCTCTTGCTCACCCAACAAAAAAAGAAAGCTAAGCAAAAATTCCTTATCTAAGAGAGAGGACAAGGAGACAACACATGATGCTGAATGATGGAGATGGAGATGTTGGCAAGAATAAAATTTTAAAAAAAAAAAGAAAGCTTCATTATAGTTGCGGATTCCTCATTATTTTTCTAGAGGAGTTTGAAGTAGATTAGAATATAGTATTTGTGGGAGGAGTTGAGTTTGGTGGATGATTGATTTTATTTCATTTGTTTTATTTTTATGGCTTTATTTCTCTAAGCTCTATTATTTGTGGTGTTTTGCTTATAGCCAATAAGTTTATGTCAATATGTACATTTGAATGAATGGCTTCTAGATTCCCAAAGGAGGGGGATCTCACCATTCCTAATGTGTTTGTTGGAAGTTGAGGGAGGATTAAACATGTAGGAGCATTGATGGCTGAATGAAAGATGAGTGATGATGGGTCTTATTTAGGCCATTGAGTGAAAAAATGGCAATCAATTTGGGTTGGTAGAAGACAGCTTCTGAATTTTTTTTTATGTCATTTTGTCAAGCTTATAAGTCCACATTTTCCACTCATTTATTCAAATATTGTACTATCATTTCTTTTATTTATTCTTTTCTTTTTTCTATTTTCTTCCTCCAGTTGTGTGGGGGCACAATAGTGAGGACAGTCCAAAATTCAGGCATATTTTGCCTAAACTTTGGCCTAAACTCTTCTTTAAAGGAGGACTTTGGAGTCTTAATTCCTGTGTGTTTGTATCATTTGATTTCAATAATTAAGGAAATATAATTTCGAGTATGATCTTATTTCTGTGTCTGCCTCATTGTTGTTTTGTTGATGAGCTCTTTTTTTATTTGATGTATTTTAATTATGTTGCCATGGATAATTTCTAGTTTAAAGAGATGAAATTCTGATGAATATATTGCAAATATTGATTGTTTAATTACATCCTGGATCAAAGCTTTGACCATCCACCAATTAATTATGCATAACATAAATCAGGTAGTTATTTGCAAATTCAAGCCTAATATTTGGATTAGCAGAAAAATAAAATATGTTCAGCTTTTTATTATTATTATTAAGTATCTATACTTTTATTCAAAACTAAAAGCATGCCACTTTCTTTATGAGTGAATGTATAAAAATAAATGTGTCATTTTGAATAAAAATAATATTTAAAAATAAATAAGCAATTTGTTAGATATGACTCATATACCAGATAAGGGGCAGATGCTGGAGCAGAATAGAATGAGCCAGCAAAGTGAGCGAGCGAATTAGGAGAGTTTTGTTAAATGTGTTGAGGGTGCGAGGGCAATGGTCCCGTCGTACAATAAAGGGGTATTTATGTCATTTTTTATAAGTTTTATCTGTATGTAATGTGTAGTACTATGAGTATGTACTGAACTTTTCTGGAATAGTTAAATCGCTGCTCTGATGCAGGCACAAATTGCCGAGCCTCATAAATCTCCAGTGTTCTTTTCATTTTCTACTTCGATTTTTCAATTCCTACTCTATAAACAACTTGTATTTTTATCATTCTTTTGAGTTGGGATTATTGGACTTGTGGCATGGTAAATTATTGACTTGGAGCTATTTTTCAACTTTTAAAGCTAAGGATTTCACCCTTCCTAACTAAAGGCAAAATGAGACAGACTGCTAATGGAGAAATTTCATATTATTTTGAACTGTAAAGGCATGACTAATGACCCATAAATCAATTTTTAAACTGTATTAAATTTACCTTAAATGAGACAATCTCTTTAATCAAAATAAATCAATTTCTTAATACTGAATCAATTGCCGGACCCACTAAACACAAGTATGGCAAAACCGACTTATGACTCCCATTGCTTGAAAGTCCAACGGCCCATAATTAAACTAAGAGTTTGCGTGCTAATCCACTGTTTAATTATCATCTTAATTAAAAAAAAAAAGATCTTTACCATAAGATAATAATCATGGCTTAACTAATTATGTCAGGGACACCGCTGCTGAGC
>JXCR01000664.1:162701-174173 GCA_002079205.1 Phalaenopsis hybrid cultivar
ATAAAATTTAATTTTTTAAAATATCATAAATTTTTTATATATAGTTATTTTAAATTATTTTATATTTCGAACAATAATGATTCATACACGAACGAACACATCGTTGTTCATGTTTGGTTCTTTTAACTAACCGAATGAAAAAAAATTTATCTCGTTTATTTATCCAACGAATCGAATATAAACTCATTGACGAACCGAGCACGAACTGTTCACGGACAACGAGCTTTTTGGCAACCCTAATCATTTAATTCTAGAGGAGGAGTAGTGTAATATATTTGCTCCTTGGTGGTTTTAACTGAAGGGAGGAAAGTGAAAGGACAATGAGGTGAAAAGTCAAATTCATAAAGGACTCCATGACATTAATAACTTTGGCACCAAACTAGAAAAGGTAAATGTGTAATTGTCTCTGTGTACTCTCTGTCCCGATGCAAATTTACTTGGGATGAATTGCTGAAACAAGAAATTTTCATACATATAAACTAAAGCTAAGAATAAGATGTGGCCATTATATATAAGCTACATAATTAAAAATAATAAATGACATTAACCCTTTTTTTTGTCATTTTTTTTTTATTTTTTTTATTTTGATCAGCCTTTGAATTGACTCATTGAGCTCGAGATCTTACTTGATGAAGTTACTTATGACTCTCTCTTTTTTAACCTAAATCAAGTATTAATTTAATGATTTATAAAACATAGACAATCTTTAATCTATTTTTTTAAAAATTCTCACTGAAATATAAAAATTCATGATAAAATCTCAATTCATATTTTTCATTTTTAACAAATTCCTAATTGTTTGACTGTGGCATTCGTACATGAGTTTGATAGTTTAAAAAAAAAACCAGAAGGTTAGTTTTGTAAACAACAGAGTTTCAAGTATTATGCTTGTAATTATCCCAACTATTTAGCCCAAAGCAATGCTCTGTATAATGTTAGGGTTTGTTTGGGATAACTTTTATTTTATTTTATTTTAAGAAAATGTTTGATTAGTACATTTTTGTATGCTTTTATTTCACTCAATCATTGAACAATATATACTCACGAATAAGCAAAAGTCACATACTCGCTCTAAATTAGCCACACAGCATTAATCCTTTTCAAAATTAAAAAATATTTTATTAAAAACCACAATATTGAGGCTTTCATCAATACCTACCTAATATATATATAATTAAAACATTAGTAGAAATTATGCCTACATTATGATAATATTATTGTAAAGGGCATAAAATGTTATATCCCATAACAAAAGGAATTTTTTTTGCCTATGACTGCAAAAGACATCACACAGTTGTACAGACACAAAAAAATAGCAATCTATTATCATTATTGCCTTGAGAGCAGACTTTGCCCATCTCTATACCACTAAAACCAACATGCAATCATCAACAACCCACAATATTCTCCACCACAAATAAGTAATTACAATAAAATAAAATAAGCTGCAAACAATGCCAATAAAAAGTAAGAATCTTATACTTCTCTTTGCGAGTGCAGAGATGCGAGTACTTTCAATCTACAAAAGAGAAGTATGTTGCGATTGGGATGCAAAATACAAAGAGCTTTCATCAAAATGTGGCACGACAAAGCTGATATATTTTTTTTTCCCTTTTATTTCTCTTTTTCTTTTGACTGTTTGGATTTCTGTGAAAGCTTTCACTCACTCTTAGGGAGAGTCTGCCAACAAGCACATGTGTGGATGCCCAAACATATGTATTCTGCAAAAGATTAAATCTTCAAAAAAATTAAGGAAAAAGTATTGTGGTAATGAAATCTTTTTGCTGCTTTGTTTCAAATCCTCTTTGCCTTTTTCTTTCTTTTTTTTTCCCCCTTTATGGTTGAGAGGAAAAGAGGAAGAATTATTTCTTAAACACTTGTTATTTTCTAAGTTTTGCAATCTTGTATTGAAATTAAAATATGATGCATTTATCCGTGTATGCGCTTGTTATTCATAGTGTTAGGTATGGCATATATACCAACTTAGGGTCAGATTCCGGAGTTGAACGAAGCGAGCCAGCGGAGCGGAGTGAAGCAGAAGCATCTGTCCAATCGGGGTAATTTCGTCATGTGNCTCTTGTCTTTGACCATCGGACTTGAATGTTGTGAGGATAAATTATTGGGCAATGAATTTTGATAGTATTTGAAAAATAGACGAAAGTGGGTGCTAGATTTGTAAATAGCGATGTTTTGGGTGTTATGTTTATAAATTTATCAAAAATTTTAAAATAATTCATGAAAAACTTGTGTGTAATATCATATATAGGGGTGTAAACGAACAGAGCTTCTGCTCGTGTTCGGTTTGTTTAAAATTTAATTTGTTTGAAATAAACTCGTGTTTGAAATAGTTTGTGAAGTCACTGTTCGTGCTCTTTTCTTAACGAACGAGTCAAACACGAGCTGTTCGCGTACGACGAACAAGTTTGACATCCCTAATATTAATATATATAAATAATATATTTTATTAATTATATAACTTATATTATATAAATATATAATATCTATATTAGTATATTAATAATATAGTATATTAATATATTATTATTATTAATTTATTATATATTATAATTTATAAAATTTAATTTTTTAAAATATCATAAATTTTTTTATATATAATTATTTTATATTTCGAACAATAACGATTCGAACACGAACGAACGCATCACTGTTCGTGTTTGGTTCGTTTAACTAACCGAATGAAAAAAAAAATTTCTCGTTTATTTATCCAACGAACCGAACACGAACTCATTGACGAACCGAACACGAACTGTTCGCGAACAACGAGCTTGTTTGACGGCCCTAATCATATAAATCTAGAGGGGGAGTAGTGTAATATATTTGCTCCTTGGTGGTTTTAACTGAAGGGAGGAAAGTGAAAGGACAAGGAGGTGAAAAGTCAAATTCATAGAGGACTCCATGACATTAATGCCTTTGGCACCAAACTAGAAAAGGTAAATGTGTAATTGTCTCTGTGTACTCTCTGTCCCAATGCAAATTTACTTGGGATGAATTCCTGAAACAAGAAATTTTCATACATATAAACTAAAACTAAAAATAAGATGTGGCCATTATATATAACCTAGATAATTAAAAATAATAAATGACATTAACCTTTTTTTTGTCATTTTTTTTTTTGTTCAGCCTTTGAATTGACTACTTGAGCTCGAGCATTGCTAGATCATACTTGATGAAGTTACTTATGATTCTTTTTTTTTTTAACCAAAATCAAGTATTAATCTAATTATTTATAAAACTTAGACAATCTTTAATCTATTTTTTTTAAATTCTCACTGAAATATAAAAATTCATGATAAAATCTCAATTCGTATTTTTCATTTTTAACAAATTCTTAATTGTTTGATTGTGGCATTCGTACATGAGTTTGATAGTTAAAAAAAAAAGGACCAGAAGGTTAGTTTTGTAAACAGCAAAGTTTCAAGCGTTATGCTTGTAATTATCCCAACTATTTAGCCCTCTCTATAATTTTAGGATTTGTTTGGGATCACTTTTATTTATTTATTTATTTTTTTTTTTTAATGTTTGATTAGTACATTTTGGTATGCTTTTATTTCACTCAATCATTGAACAATATATACTCATGAATAAGCAAAAGTCACATACTCACTCTAAATTAGCCACAGAACATTAATCCTTTTCAAAATTAAAAAATATTTTATTAAAAACCAAAATATTGAGGCTTTCATCAATACCTACCTAATATATATATATATATATATTAATAATTAAAACATTAGTAGAAATCATGCGTACATTATGATAATATATTGTAAAGGGCATAAAATGTTATATCCCATAACAAAAGGAATTTTTTTGCTTATGACTGCAAAAGACATCACACAGTTGTACAGACACAAAAACATAGCAATCTATTATCATTATTGCTCTGAGAGCAGACTTTGCCCATCTCTATACCACGAAAACCAACATGCAATCATCAACAACCCACAATATTCTCCACCACAGATAAATAACTACAATAAAATTAAAAAAAAACTGCAAATAATTCCAATAAAAAGTAAGAATCTTATACTTCTCTTTGTGAGAGCAGAGATGCGAGTACTTGCAATCTACAAAAGAGAAGTATGTTGCGATTGGGATGCAAAATACAAAGAGCTTTCATCAAAATGTGGCACAACAAAGCTGATAAGTTTTTTTCCTTTTATTTCTCTTTTTCTTTTGACTGTTTGGATTTCTGTGAAAGCTTTCACTCACTCTTAGGGAGAGTCTGGCAACAAGCACATGTGTGGATATGCCCAAACATATATATTCTGCAAAAGATTAAATCTTCAAAAAAATTAAGAAAAAAGTATTGTGTAATGAAATCTTTTTGCTGCTTTGTTTCAAATCCTCTTTGCCTTTTTCTTTTTTTTTTCCCCCTTTATAGTTTAGAAGAAAAGAGGAAGAATTCTTTCTTAAACACTTGTTCTTTTCTAAGTTTTGCAATCTTGTATTGAAATTAAAATATGATAAATTTATTTGTGTATGCGCTTGTTATTCATAGTGTTAGGTATGACACATATATCAAATTAGGGACAGATTCCGGAGCTGAACGAAGCGAGCCAGCGGAGCGGAGTGGTGCAGAAGCATTTGTCCAATCGTGGTAATTTCATCATGTGGGTTGTGGTGCGGGGGCAACACCCGCTAAGGGTAATTTTGTTATTACATATTGTACGCCAATGATATATATATATATATATATATATATATATATGATATATGATATATTGTAATCCTAAGGGCATCTTGTACTCTTTCTCTAAAATTGAAAGAAAAAGCCACCGCTCTGCTACCAATGACGTAGGCATCTTTGCAGAACCTCGTTTAATCTCTGTGTTTCCTTCTAGATTTGCATTGATTATTGTTTTTTCTTTACAATAAAATTCTCAACACATAGCTTGTGATTGTTTTTGTTATTCCGGATCACAATATTTGAAACCAGTATAATGCCAAAAAATTCTGTTGATTTTCGGTAGATCCTTACGTGTGTTTGCACATGCATGCATCTACGATGCAGATTGGCACAATTTTTTGCATGTGTTTGCATGCACATATGTCTAATATGCATGTGTTCTTTGTATATACTGAGAACACATGTAATTCTTTCTCCATTAAGATTACGTTAAGAAAGCCATCACTCTGCACTTCAAATTTTCTTTTAATTTCCTTTTTTTTATGCACTGAATTCCTCTTTTCTGTCTATAACTTTCCTTACAGAAGTTAGTAAAATGTGTGTTAATTTATTTGAGTGTTTTGTTGTTAGTCTTATTACTTTCATGACAATCTCAATCGAAAGCAATTGCAATAAACCAACCGTGTCGAAAAGAGGCCGATTTCATCATGTTATTATCAGCACACCAACACCCAGATACATATATACAAAAACCAAAAACATAATCCCAAATCCTAAAAAAACTTTTAGCCTCTCACGCCCACCTTCCTCAAAAGCTTCTTTTAACCAAAGTGGCTATCTATGAAGTGATAAAAGCCAATGAAGCTAGATAGGGCCCTTGAATAATGGATTCAAAAGTAGACATGATAAAAGAATATTTGGACATGGATGGTGTTCTTTTGTGCATGTGTGAGAGTAGCATACCACTATTTCTTCACCTATGACAGCACTTTTGGTCAGCTGCACTTTAACATCTCGTATCAAAGCCCCTTCAATTCTCCATTTGAGTCCCTCTGAAATAATAAATTTTCATTAAAAATAAAAAATTAAGCATTGCAGATCTACACCGTAACAATAGGTGCATGCCAACTTCTCCACTGAAATATATGGGTGGAGATTCATAAGTCATGAGTTCAATCATCAGAAGCTGATAAATCATACTGAAGCTCATGATATTTTTCTCTACTTTTTCTTCCTTTGTTACTGCAATGATAATGCATGAAAAAGGATACTTTGATGAATGTGGGGAATAGGGCTCTACATGCTTCTTCATACCTTTGATAGCTGGAGATAAAAGAGGGGACGCCATACCTTGGCTGCCTTCACTTTAATCCATCCTCACATGTAATTATTAAAAAGAAATGGAGAAAGTGCCAAGCCACTATAAATCTTTATGCAGCAAAGTATTTTTCTTTTTTGTAATTATATTGGTCTTTGTTATGAAAACAGAAGATTTGAGTGATTGTTAATATAGTTGTGGAAGGAGAAGAATGCCTTAGAAAGCTAAGGCGGCTTATAACTTGCACGGGGGTTTCAAATTCGTAATCTATGGCGACTTACAATCTTAAGAGGTTGCTCTACCAACAAGCCAAAGAATGCGCACATGCACGCCCGCGCCCACACACACACACAGATATATATATATCAACAATTTTTCAATTTTACCAAAAATTTATGCCAATTGTCATCACTCTATGAATCAATGTATGTCTGATGATTAGATTATGCGTTTAAATTATTAACTTCATTTATATAATCAGTTAGGCTTCAATAAAATCTGATTACTACTAGAGCTTGGTCAAAAAATTTAGAAGTAAAATTCAAAAAAAAATTTAAAACTGGTTAAGCTGGACAGAATTATAAATGATGGAAGCATGGACATCTGGACAAGTCAGAACTCGCTCGATGCCATTTAAACTCGTGGTCCTCTTTGGGCTAGCAACTAAAAGCCCAAATTTTGTCAAGTGGGCTATACAAATTTAATAATACAGCAGTAGGCTTAGCTTAAGAGACTGAAAATTTCTTCTTGCTTTCTCCAAAGAAAGCCATAAGAAAATAATAAATACAGATTTCAATGATGCTAAATCAAAATGTGAGTTTAGACAGATAAATAGTATTAAATTCCATAACCAAATTTATAAGAATGATACATGGTTTAATTTATTTAATACTTTGTAGAACAAAATAAATTAAAAATATGGATAGATATTTGTGTACATCATTTCAGTGATTCAGTATATATGATTAGCTATAAATACATGAGAGTTTGCTCAAAATTTACTTCGATTTTGAATTATATTTGATTAATACAAGTGAATTATGAGTTAAATAAATAAAATCTGTAAGTGCACTGAAGATCCATCGACTTCTTCCATCATGGGCTATAACTTCAAGCAGACGTTCTTTGACTACAAACTAGTAAAGGTCGAATATTATTAGTGGCAGATAAGGTCTCCACCCATATCCCTGAAAGAAGAGACTGAGAGGTAAGTCTCAATGGAAAACTAGTAGTGGATACACTCCGCACTAGAAAGACCCCTTGAGAGCAAGTGGTAGACAATGTCTCCACCCATACCCGTAGAAGAAGAATCCAGAAAGCAAATCTCAATAGAAAGCTAGTAGGGGATATATTTATCACTAGAAAGACTCGATGAGAGTAAGTGATTGACGGAGTTTTCACTCAAAAATCACAGAAATGCTACATATCTCATAAGGTCTATATATACATAAAAAAAACTTTAAAATGCACATCTTGGAAGTTACAGATTCATCTGAACACCTCATAAGACACAAGTCTTTTTTTTACAAAGTGCACGTGCTTACTTTAATTGCAGACTTGTACACATTTGATAAGCTAAGGATTCTCATAAGGCATAAGTCTTAGAAAAACTTGTTTCCAATATACTTCTTCCACAGAAATGAAGGCATCAACATCACCCTAGAAATAGGCTAATGATTGCCCAAAAGTTGGGCAATAACGCCCCAGAAGTGAGGCAAAAGCATTTGAAAAGAGCGGTAACTACAACCCAGAAGTCAGGCGACATCAGCTTATAAGTTGGGTGACAAAACTCTGTGACAGGCCAAGAAATGGGACAACAACAACTTAGAAGGAAAGACAAAGCCAGCCTCAAAAGTGATGCTAAAACTATTTTGCTACATCTAAAGATGCATGAGCAATTCAATATCATAATATCAAGCAAAGGAAAGACATGAATAAAAAACATAGTATCACTGTGTATAAGTATCTTGTCAGGCTGCAATAGGATGGTAGAAATAAAGACATCAATCAACTTTAACATCCTCATTTGAAAAGCCTATAAATACTCCACACTCTAATTGTGTTCACCTGTGTCTCACTCAATTCTTTTCAAGTATCAATTAGCTCTTAATGTTTTTAGGAGGGGAATACTACGATGGAGAATAAGTAATGATGACACTGTGCTAATTGATTTACAGACGAAAGCATGTGTACTGCACAAGAGTTATTTATCTTCTAGTGCTCCTCAAGGATGTGGTTTATCTTTGCAAGTTTAGTCTTCCATGTCTGAGTCTCCCTCAGTCATCTCTTCCAAAAAGCACACTAGCAGTATGAAAAATATCTTCTAGAAAGCACACAAGCAACGTGAAAGATTCCCTCTAGTTACTAGGTCGATGGATCTCCATTGATCATACACAAATAGGTGGGGAGAGTCCAATTAATGGGTTGAGGGAGCTTCATTGATCACTCAAAAATAGGCAGAGAGACTCTAGTTAACATACTAAATAACTTAACTAATCTCACAAAAATAGGCGAGAAACTCGAGTTAAAGGGCCAAGGGAGCTCTGTTGATTATGCAGGGAGGAGACTTCAGTTACTAGGATAAGGAAGCTTTATTGATCGCACAAAAATAGGTGGGAGAATCTAATAAGCATGTCGAGGGAGATTCATTGATTGCACAAAAGGGGGCTGGAGACTCCAAATTCTTTCTCCACTTTTTGCTCATTTAAAGGCTTAAAATGAAAAAAAAAACCTAAAAACATTCCAATTTTTATTTGGCCCATGTATACACACGTGAACCATCTAATTTGGCACCATCGGACAGTTCTCCAGCATGATTCATGTGCTTTCACGTTTGACCTGTCATATTGTCATATGATTCGGCCCAATCAACAATCTAGTCGCACTGTTACATGAATATGTTTAATTTCTTGTGGCTGACACCATACAATATACACTTGGCTAGCTCCGCACATTTCACTGTAAGCAATGGTGTGGTACAGATCACCATGCAATCCACAACTTGGATCGTTGGCCCAACAACTCCCCACTATCAGATCGACTAGAATAGCCAAACCAACTTGGTCTGCTTTAACCTGCGTGACCTCCAATTCGTCAGCCCGCTGGCTTAACCGTTGACCCGTTCACCACCGAGACTGATTCACTAACATGATCCGAGTGATCTGCCGTCTAGTATGCCTGCACATACTTCTTCTAGCACAAATCAATGTTTGATTAAGATGAGTGAATTATGAGTAAATTTATTTAGAGTTGTGCCAAACTCATGTTCTTTATTGATGTACTATTTCTGTCAGCGGTGGATTTTTAGTGAGAACTATTTTTAGTTAATTTTTGAAATCTTTGTTATGGAAGTATCAAATCTAATGGTTGTATATTAAAAATTATGAATATAACAACAACAACAATGACAAGCTTTTATCCCACTAAGTGGGTGAGTCCTTTTCCTCCATTGTGTCCTATTGAGTGTCATATTTTCATTTGTATTAATAAATTAAGATCATTTTTCCTAATTAAAAAGATCTAATCACTTGATTTTTCTATTTTAGGTAACCTTAGTAAAGGAGATCTAATTATAGAATATATTGTATATTAGAAATATTCTTAAGTTGTATATCCTAATCCACTGTTATTTATAAAATAGATTAAAGCTGATTTTTATGTGTGGAGCTGTAACCCTATTTTGACCGTTTTTTTTTTCTCTCCCCACCTGTTGATAGCGAAATAACTCCTCCCCAAGAACGTAGGTGGATTTGCTCCGATTCACGTAAATCACACCGTATTTGATTGTTTGCTTATTGTGTCATTTTGTTTTCCATAGTATTGCACAAAAATCTTTACGGTCAAATTTGGTTGTTTTATGTGAATCATATTAGTTAACTTAGGAATGAGTCTATAATTATATGAAAAATGATGAAATAAAATTTCTACTTTCACTTTTCATTTTTTTCTGTGCAATTAGATGTGTGATTCATTTGAGCAGTTTTTTCTTATCCTTATCTCAAGAAACATTTTATCATACATGTTTTGGAAGTTCATGAAATATTAAATCTTATCTTTGTGCGATTTTGGTTATAGTTGGATCTCGCCAAATCATATAAAATTTGTCATATATTTATGATTTTTATTTATTTATTTATATTATTTATTTTTTCACTCAGAGTTTTACTGTCATGAAATAGAGCAACAAAATGAGTCATAAAGAGAAAATATGTTTTATGCAAATAACAATATTAGTTCACTCATTTTCAGTGCGAAAGATAAAATCATCACCTTTGAATAATTGTTGAAAGGATTCGAGTGCTTGAAAATATTAAATGCGTTTAAATTCATTAAAATAAGGGTTCATTTGGGGCAGCTTGTGCGTTTCTAGATAAGCTGCTTATCCTGAAACGCGGCCTACGAGCCGGCCGCAGGGGTCGACCTGCGACCTATATTTAGTGTCAAAACTCAAACACAGTTTCGGATAAACTGATGAAACGCGCGAACCAAACAGTACGCCCGCACTTATAAGCTGCCCCCAAACATATCTTAAATGATAAAATAATATGAGCGGATTTTTATAATAAAAAACTATACCCTTAACTGTTTTTTTTTCTTTCTAATTCGTTGTACGAGAAAAAAAAAATTAATTTTCATGTGAAAAAAGTGCTGTAAAAATCCTAAACTCCCATTTGCTGATATATTATTATATTATATTCCAACTTGCTGATATATTATCATATTACTGATATTGCCTGCTGCAGCAGCAAACGCAGCNCCACCTAAATCTTTCTTATCCCATAAAAAAATATCACTACTGTTATTTTTAAATAATGAAATCCACCTTTCATGCATGCATATGCAAAGAGGTATGTAGAAATATTTGTGAAGGGGTTTCAAATGCTTTGTAGAAAAAAAATCAAAATATTTGCCGAGGGATATGGAATCCATCCAATTTAGAAGAATTCTAAATGTCACAAGATTGATGCTCATGAAACATCTCCTATGTGAATAAAAAATATTACGTCTATCATCTGGACGTGCGGACGATGAAATGGATCGCACCATGTCTTGCGTTTAGTGGTGTGGTGTCGTCAAATGCATATCCAATTTACCAAATTGAAATATTTTCTCTTATGTGACAGCCATCAACTTCTAAACCCCCACCAAAATGCTGGTGGACATCCATTCATGCTTCATCAATGACTTCCACAACCTCTGCTAGTGACCTTCACCAGCAACATTGTGACCTTCTCTACGCCAGTCATGACGTGCTAGCGACCAAGCGATTAAGAGTTTGATATAATATATGGGTTAGTGTTTTACTATCAATTCTGATATCAGAGCAGACATGAAGAGCAAATGACAGAAAATACTAGTTCTGTAAATGACCAAGTTTCGACTGCTATGATGTAATTTCCCCTCCTTTTTCAATTAAACATATTTTGATTTCAATCAAATACATTAAAATAAACCTATAAACTTATTATATAATATGTTTATTTCATATTATATATAAGTTTTC
>JXCR01000669.1:0-14317 GCA_002079205.1 Phalaenopsis hybrid cultivar
TATTTATGTTACTATGAGTGAACTTAAATATATTTTTTTATTCAAATTGCTTTATTTACACTGCTAATAATCTATTTCCTTTTAATTTTTTTTTTTTAAATTTAGTTTCTTAGGAGTAAAAATTATGTAGTTCTTTGAATCATATTCTATGATTCTCGATGAGTGACAAAACTATTCGATGGTACTCTAATAATATAACATAAAGGCCATTTACAAATTACATACATAGCACACAATTCTGATGTATTTACTTATCTCACACCTAAATTTACATATTTACTCACAGCACTCCAATCTTTAATAACACGTCAAAAATGTCACTATTTCCTTCTTTAAAAGTGAAATATACATTTTCATGCAATGATTTAAAGCACCAAAATGCTATGCATGTAAATATGGAAGTTTAGGTGTGAGATCTGTAAATACATAATTGTGTGCTCGGTACGTAAATTTAATGTAACTATTTTCAAGCACTTTGATCTGCTGATTGGTGAAATCTGGTCACACTAAATTTCAGGTTTCCGCTCTTATATTGGAAAATACTTTTACTTCTATCCTGGATATGGCTGGAGTTCTGTTGCCCGTCCTCAAGTGGTTTATAGGTGGCGGTGCTTCCAAGGGTCCGAAAGTTCTTAATTTTCTTGTCCGCTCACCTTGGAGTACCATTGATATTATCGGACAGGTGAGTTTTCACGTCCCTTAGGAACTTGTTTTACGACTTTGAATCATTGGAATTTAAGGGTAACTCATCAAGTTTTACTTTAAAGAAATTTCAAAATTATCATAAAATCAAACTTAAACCTTAAAAGGTTATTTATGTAGTGCTGAATTATGTTGTTGAATGTCTGGAAGCAGTTAGGCGTATACATATATGAGACTATTCCTCCCTGATCTCTGCTGTTGTGATTTCCTTGCTTTTTAAGAGCACAATCTGCGATGGATTAACCAAGTTGTCAATTATCATTTTTGCTGTTATTGTTATCAGTTTCTTCTGTTAATAGTGTGCTTTGATTCTTATCAACATGTTGAACTTATCCATTCAAATTGTATTTCATGTATGCTCGAAAGCGTAGAATATTGGTTGGAAATAAAATAAATAATCCCATTGTGTTGGGTACAAGTGCTCACCCTACCCGAAAAAAGAGGGAAATTGACATATGTACCATGCAATTCTTATGGATTTATATGTATTAACACTTAAAATTTGATGTTTATATTAATAACACTTTCGAGCTATGAACCTATGCATAAAAAGGTGTATTTGAGTTCTAAAATATTAGTAAAGTGCTATTTTTAATGTGATGTTAAAGATTTGGAGTGTTATGAATGTAAATATTAAACTCTGGGTGTTCGGTACATAAATTCATAAGAATGTGTGGTATGTATGTAAATGCCCTCTGAAAAAATTGCATTTCACGATCTTTTGGCGCAATCTTACTAATCCATTGTTTTCATACAGATCAAACAGCCAATTCTGTTCCTCTCTGGGTTGCAAGATGAGATGGTTCCTCCATCACACATGCAAATACTTTATGAAAAAGCAGCTGAGAATAATTCACGGTGTCTTTTCATTGATTTTCCTAATGGCATGCATATGGACACGTGGCTCTCAGGTGGCGATCGTTATTGGAGGACCATTCAGCTATTCTTCGATCAATATGTTCTACAGACCATAGACTCTGAGAGAAAGTTATTGGAACGGAATAGTTCATGACGAAGAAGAGTGAAGATACTGAAGGTTATTATATTATATTGCTGCACTATATATTTTTCTTTCTTTCTTTCTTCTTTTTTTTTTTGGGAGGTTTTCTGTCTTAATAAAACAGAAGTTTTTAGTTCTGGCTTTTAAGCTCATTTTAATCATATTTATAGATCAAATTTTAGGAACAATTGTTTTAGTTGCTCGCTCAATATGGATAAAAATCCTATACCAATTTTGTTGCAGAGATTATATGTGGAGGTCTCAAAATGGTGACTCGTGTTGTTTTGTTTTTGAAGTTGGTGTCCGTGCAATAGTAATTTCCGGCCAAAGATTATGATTTGTTTTTCGATTGAAATTTTGTCCCTATAAATGTTTCTCTTTTTATATAAAATNATGTCAGTAAACTTGGCGTCTCTAATTTTATTACTTCTATTTATGTTACTATGAGTGAACTTAAATATATTTTTTTATTCAAATTGCTTTATTTACACTGCTAATAATCTATTTCCTTTTAATTTTTTTTTTTTAAATTTAGTTTCTTAGGAGTAAAAATTATGTAGTTCTTTGAATCATATTCTATGATTCTCGATGAGTGACAAAACTATTCGATGGTACTCTAATAATATAACATAAAGGCCATTTACAAATTACATACATAGCACACAATTCTGATGTATTTACTTATCTCACACCTAAATTTACATATTTACTCACAGCACTCCAATCTTTAATAACACGTCAAAAATGTCACTATTTCCTTCTTTAAAAGTGAAATATACATTTTCATGCAATGATTTAAAGCACCAAAATGCTATGCATGTAAATATGGAAGTTTAGGTGTGAGATCTGTAAATACATAATTGTGTGCTCGGTACGTAAATTTAATGTAACTATTTTCAAGCACTTTGATCTGCTGATTGGTGAAATCTGGTCACACTAAATTTCAGGTTTCCGCTCTTATATTGGAAAATACTTTTACTTCTATCCTGGATATGGCTGGAGTTCTGTTGCCCGTCCTCAAGTGGTTTATAGGTGGCGGTGCTTCCAAGGGTCCGAAAGTTCTTAATTTTCTTGTCCGCTCACCTTGGAGTACCATTGATATTATCGGACAGGTGAGTTTTCACGTCCCTTAGGAACTTGTTTTACGACTTTGAATCATTGGAATTTAAGGGTAACTCATCAAGTTTTACTTTAAAGAAATTTCAAAATTATCATAAAATCAAACTTAAACCTTAAAAGGTTATTTATGTAGTGCTGAATTATGTTGTTGAATGTCTGGAAGCAGTTAGGCGTATACATATATGAGACTATTCCTCCCTGATCTCTGCTGTTGTGATTTCCTTGCTTTTTAAGAGCACAATCTGCGATGGATTAACCAAGTTGTCAATTATCATTTTTGCTGTTATTGTTATCAGTTTCTTCTGTTAATAGTGTGCTTTGATTCTTATCAACATGTTGAACTTATCCATTCAAATTGTATTTCATGTATGCTCGAAAGCGTAGAATATTGGTTGGAAATAAAATAAATAATCCCATTGTGTTGGGTACAAGTGCTCACCCTACCCGAAAAAAGAGGGAAATTGACATATGTACCATGCAATTCTTATGGATTTATATGTATTAACACTTAAAATTTGATGTTTATATTAATAACACTTTCGAGCTATGAACCTATGCATAAAAAGGTGTATTTGAGTTCTAAAATATTAGTAAAGTGCTATTTTTAATGTGATGTTAAAGATTTGGAGTGTTATGAATGTAAATATTAAACTCTGGGTGTTCGGTACATAAATTCATAAGAATGTGTGGTATGTATGTAAATGCCCTCTGAAAAAATTGCATTTCACGATCTTTTGGCGCAATCTTACTAATCCATTGTTTTCATACAGATCAAACAGCCAATTCTGTTCCTCTCTGGGTTGCAAGATGAGATGGTTCCTCCATCACACATGCAAATACTTTATGAAAAAGCAGCTGAGAATAATTCACGGTGTCTTTTCATTGATTTTCCTAATGGCATGCATATGGACACGTGGCTCTCAGGTGGCGATCGTTATTGGAGGACCATTCAGCTATTCTTCGATCAATATGTTCTACAGACCATAGACTCTGAGAGAAAGTTATTGGAACGGAATAGTTCATGACGAAGAAGAGTGAAGATACTGAAGGTTATTATATTATATTGCTGCACTATATATTTTTCTTTCTTTCTTTCTTCTTTTTTTTTTTGGGAGGTTTTCTGTCTTAATAAAACAGAAGTTTTTAGTTCTGGCTTTTAAGCTCATTTTAATCATATTTATAGATCAAATTTTAGGAACAATTGTTTTAGTTGCTCGCTCAATATGGATAAAAATCCTATACCAATTTTGTTGCAGAGATTATATGTGGAGGTCTCAAAATGGTGACTCGTGTTGTTTTGTTTTTGAAGTTGGTGTCCGTGCAATAGTAATTTCCGGCCAAAGATTATGATTTGTTTTTCGATTGAAATTTTGTCCCTATAAATGTTTCTCTTTTTATATAAAATCATGGCAAACTTGTGATGAGCTTGCTAAAGTATAAATGAGTATTAAAATCTAAATGAGTATTCATTAAAGCTCAAGCCTGCCCAAGCAAGATTTAGCATGTTCTCTTAAGCTCTAGAACTCGATCAACAACTCCTTAGCAAAAGTCATCAACAAGTTTGAAGCATTCAATTTTACTAAAATCAAGTTAAATTTATTTTTGTAGCAAGCGATCTACGGGCATTGTTGTGTATTTTTCTTATTTCTGTGATGTAATATATATATATGATTCAAGAATGTATGGAACTTGTTCCTAGAGTCACTGCCAGATGACAATTGTCCAAGTTGTTTTTGGATTCTATTAACAAAAATATTCAAGCACGAAGGCATTGCCGTCTACACAAATTAGTGATGAGACCTATTACCTAAAAGCTGATGAAAATTTATTTTCCTGTCCTTTTCGGGTGAAGAGTATAGTTGAGAAGGGGAAGTTGTAGGAGTAACTCACACTTTCTAAGGGAGATTGTAAGGATGGAGCCTCTTGCAAAATTCAAGATTACTCACTCTGATGAGTCCTATGGAGAAATAACTAATCTCGTGGATCATTTTGCTTGTTTTGAATTTGTTGTTTTCTTTTTATTTTTCATGAATTTGTAGGAGTCATGTCTCAGGTGATTCACCTACTTGTCACTTTAAAAAGTATTTTTATTTTCAAGTTAAAGATTATATTATCACTCAATTCACCATTGTCTAAGGGTTACTTGAGAATTTGTTGGCCTCAATAAGTCGCTAAGGGGATTCATAATGAGGTTCCAAAAGGGAATGTTTGAGGTGAGGGATTTGGTGCTGCTTGTGGCTCAACCTACACTTAAAATTTAAGAAAAGGACCATTTTGTAAGGTTCTAAGTGTGTAGTTGCTGAAAACATAGGTTAAGTTGTTGAAAATAATCATGTTAATGTCAAAGTTTAAAACTATAACTCAATTTGTTAAATTTTGATCGAATGAAAATTTTCGCTCATATAAGAAAATTGTAGCGACTTCTTAGGGATCAAAGAAATCTATTGGGGCTCACAAAAGTAGGGGGGAACTTACTTTTTCACCCACATCATTATTATCAATACCAATAATCGTATCATCCTAAGAGAAATAAAAGATGAAAATCAAGTTGATAGCAGAACAATGCAGAAGTCGTCACTTTCTACTCATTGTTGTCAAACTGGTATGCTATATTGTGTTTCGATAGCTAAACTAATTAAACATCCAAAATAAAAATTTCTCTAAGTGCTCCCTTGAGGACTAGTTCTCATTCAAGTGATCCTTAAAAGTATTGTACGCTCCGCAAAAATCACAGGCATGTTATTGAAGAGCATCGACATCTCCATAATTTAGTAGAGGAATTTATCAATATAGTAAAATATAAAGAGTTTGTTCTTGCAAAGCAAACCAAAAAAGCTGCTAATGGAGGTGAAAAGAAAGGAAATTGTTCTAGCATAGGTAATACACATCATTGGAATGGTATGCAACATTCTTGGTATATTGGGACAAGAAGCCTCTCACTGAGTAAGCCTTTAATAATTTTGGTTGGGAGATAAAAATGTGGTGCTCTTCATATTTTCTAACGCGGATTGACCAACAATGAGAACTCTTATAATGATGCTATTATGCTTGATGCCATTTTCATAATACAACCAAATTGACGACATTTTAATACTCAGATGGAGTTTAGTAAATATTATGTTTCAAAAATATATTTAAGAAGAAAAAATATTAATGATTCTTCTTTGTTTGAAGAATATTGAACCATTATTTTTTTGGAGAAAAAAAAAACTAAATGTATAACTATATTATCAATATCTAGAGAGATGACAAATATTATTTACAACAATGTTTGACACATCATTGTAGGCTTTTTGCTAATTCATAATGTTATTTTTTGTTGATCACTTCTAAATACTTTTAGGGAATTCATTTTTACCATATCTTCTTAAAGTTCTCAGCAGCAAGTAGTGGCAGTGAAAGGAGGCTTGCTATAGCAAAGAAAGGTTTCCCAATCTTTAGATTCGAAGGAGGTATAGACTCCAGATTTCTGAGGTGATTGAAGGAGAACTTGTTGATATCTTTGATTTAAACTCAACTTGACTTAATTGATATTTACCCTTTTTCAACCTTATTGAATGATCTTTATTGATGCATCTCTAAGTGCTATCAAATTAAAATGCATCAGGTGGACTCCAAAAAATGATATTCATTATGAGAGATAATTTATAGTGCTAGAAGATATTGCTCTTTTGTTTGAAAAATACATGTGTGATTTATTAAAAAATAATATACTATTTCTTCGAGGAATATGAAGGAAAAAATATTGAATTTTATGTTGACTATTATTTGACAACAAGCAATGCTCTAGAACAAAACATTCTTAACCTAAAAAAGCATCTGATGCTCTAAAAAGGTGCAATATGAGACTTAGTTTATTAATGTGTATTTTTGATACAAGTTCTGGGAAAATTTTGGGTTTTCAACTCATTTGGAAAGGAATGAAAATAAACTCAAATAAAATATAGAAAATGTTAGGAGAAAGGTGCATGCAATTCTTTGAAATGCTATGAAGCACTATACATTTATCATGACGTGAAGCATACAAAAATGCTTTTAAGAAATTGAAGTTCCTTGTATTTTCGTCACAATTTTTTAAAGTCTGCAACCAAAAAATTACTTGCATTTCTAATGTAGGTTTGGGGAGGAAGTTGTCAGCTCAGTGTTAACTAGAAAAGATGAAAAGAAGTAATAATTGATTTAATTTATTAGAAAAGTTCTTGAAGGAGTTGAGCTAAGATACCCAATCATGGATAAGTTGGGAATTCATTTTGATAATTAAAATGCTATGAATTCAATCTTATTTTTAGTTGTGTTATATTTATGTAATCAATAATCATTCACTCAAAATTATTCTGATAAAATTTAATTATTTAGAGAAACTTCTCTCAAGTGGGCAATAATGAGTTGTATGTTAAACCAATGACTTCTATCAAGTCATAAGCATTGGCTAATGTTTTTTATTCTTTTTAATACTCAGAGTCACCAACTTGTCTATTTATATATTGTCATCGTATGATTCACCTTTTCAAATAAATCTCTCTCTCTCGGGTGATTTGAAGAGGAGATGAATCAAAAAAGATGGGATATATGACGGAGATAAACAAACAAATTTAAAAAGAAATATGAAAAACTTATGTATAGGTAAATCTTGTACGATAGGTCGAGAGTATACGTCCAAGTAAGCTTAAATTGAAATATCTTGAAACATGTTATCCACGAAGAAAATTATTTCTTATTCAATATAATTTCATTGTTTGAAGTTCAGGTTCTTATAAGGATTATTGGAGAGGAGGTTGCCAGGATAAACAAATTTTTGCTCTAATTAGTAGACAATAACTATAATGACTTACTTGACATTGAAAATTTTCATAATATTAATTAAATGGAAACTAAAAAGGATGAAGAAAAGATGAAGGCCTGTTAAAACAACAAGAAGTCTTAAGAGGATGCTCGGTCATTCGATGGATCAAGAGCAATCGAAGCTTGTTGGACTATGATTTGTCAATTTGATCTAATTGAAGATGGGGTGCTTTGCTTTGAAGAGTTCAAAATCATAATAATACTATAACTCATGGTTGTTTACTTGGCTTCATGCAAAATTGAAAAGTTTTTGTGGGTACTTCATAGAATTTTATCATTTGTTTATTTTTTAATTGTTGAGAATTTTATTTAATAATGTAGATTTCTTCTTTTGGATGTGAAGCGCTTTAATGGAAGATTATATATATACTACATCAAAAAATAAATCACACAAAGATGCAAGATAGAGAGAGAAATTCAATATTTGAGAATTCATTTGAAAGAAGCATCATTAAACTCAATTAAATTAAGGACAAGTCCAAGGGTAAATAATGAGATTTGCTTCAAGGGAATGGAGGCAAACCTCAATGAACAAGAAAAATGTTCTTTAAAATTAAAAATTATCAATCACTCTATATTGTTGGGCAATCATAGTATAAATACAATTAAAAGGGGGCTGTAGAATAATTAATTTATTGAATATTCATCGTAAGATGCTGTTGACAATTATAAAAAAGATGAAGAAGTTGAATCCCAATAACGTGAATGCTACAAGTGAGTTTTACTAAGGAGATCCGTTAGGCAATCTATTGAATCCTTATGGTCAAGTATTATGTGAAGTTAAGGGCCTCTTTGGGATCAGTTTTTGTTTTTGAAAACAAAAAATAGAAAAGAAATAGTAAAACATTGTTTAATTGTCCATTTTTTTATCTATTTAATAATTTATTTTTAAACATAAATGGGTTGTTTTCAAAAAAACATAAAAATGTGAAACATGTTTTCTCTTTTGAAAATAGTCAAAACACGTTGAGTTCTTAATAATTATAAACTTATTAATAATTTAATTTTAATTAATTAACTTAATAACTATAAATTTTTTATAATAAATCTACTTAATTATAATTAATCATTTAAACCCATAATGATTTAAATAAAATATTAATAATTTATTTAGTAAACTTAATTATTATTAACTATAAATTAATTTGTTAATTTAATAAAATGTTAATAATTTAATTAACTAACTTAATAATAATAAAATTTAATTAATTAACTCAATATTTATAAATTTAATTATTTAACTTAAAAAAATATTAATAATTTATATAATTAATATAATAATTAAAAACTTATTTAATTAAAACAATAATTATAAAATTTCATTAATTAATAATTTAATTAAATAACATTATAACTTAATAATAATAAATTTTAATTAATTAATAATTTGAGTTAATTTAATTCATTAGCCTAATAATTATAAACTTATTTAATTTTAGGTATTATCTATAAAATTAAATTAATTAACTTAATAATTATAAAATTTAATAAATAATTTAATTAATTAACTTAATGTTTATAAATTTATTAATTATTTAATTTCAATTATTAATTTTCTTAATTATTTTAGTAATTATAAAATTACAATAAGAATGTGCTTAATTAACTTAATAATTATTCAATTAAACCCATTTTAATTCAAATAAAATATTATTCTTTTATCAAATTAATTAATAATTATAATTAAATTAATTAATTAATTTAATGAAATATTAGTAATTGAATTAATTAACTTAATAATTAATAGATTTCATTAATTAGCAATTTCAATTAATAATTAATTAAATAAATTAATAATTATTTAATTTCAATTAATAATCTAATTAATTAACTTCAAAATTATAAAATTATAATAATAAATCTACTCACTTTTTAAAAAAGTTTAATTTTTCTTTAGGAAAATTTCAAAAATTCCTAACCAAGCATGTTTCATAATTTTTTTTAAATAAATAAATAAATCATAATAGTGTCAAACGCGTTTTCCAGAAACAAAAAACATAAAATAAAACAAAAATAATATAGGCTAAAATCATAAATAAAAAACCAAAAGTGATCTGAAACAGGGCCTAACCTAATAGTTTGAATGTTCAATTGTAGAAGAAAAATATACAATTTTCAAATCATTATGTCGCTTGTTGATTAATCAGCTTTGTGTCAATTTTAAATAAGTTATAAGTTTTGAGTGGTTTGACTTTGTTTATTAGTTAATAGTTTCGTAGACATGATCCAAATATGTATCAAGCTTTGATGGACAATGAAGCCAATATGAAGGATGAATTCATAGCCAATGTTTGAAGTTCTCAAGCACCTATCATAGTTGAAGTACCATCTCAAGGATTACTTCCAAGAATAAAAACCTTTTAATACCTCTTCCTTGAAGGATTTTGGGAAAACAAAGATGCTGATAATGAAACTAATATCACTTCTTTAGCACATATCTTAATGTGAAATGATTTAAATACTATAAGATATCTAAAGATCTCAAAAGAGATGTTAAAAGCTTTAAAAAAAGAAACAACCAACATTTTGTAACTCCCATATATTTAATTTTCTCAAATGATCATTTTACAATTTTAGATTGGTGAAATATCTATGTTATAAAATTGCAGCTCCACCATTAAATAATATTGGATGAAGAATATAGACGGGACACCCCCCAATAGCAAAGTTCATGCATGAATAACTATAATTGAGTAGAAAAAAAAAAGATCAAATGAATTACGAACCAAAAAGAATTTGTGGATGAAATTGTATTGTTTGAATATAAATGAATAAGTTTATCTATCTGTTATATCTAAAATAACATGATCGAATAAAAAAATTATTAAGGTTAGCTTAGATTTGGCTTTATTGTATCTTATGACTTTGGATAATATCAAATAATAATGATTTGATCTTATGAGGGTGTGTAAAAATTCTATTGATGATAGTTATAAGAGTTATTTTGAACAATGACTAAAATATCCTTGATATAATTTATGCACAGTGTAGGGTTTAATTAATTTGGAAAGCTTTTTCAAGTTCCAATAAAATCCTCACAATGGCTTTCATCACTGAGATTTAATTTGCTACTTACCAAACATTTATACATGTCATTAGCTTCTCCTATAGGGCCTACTTCATTGTCTTCAATATTCCGACATGCCCTAGAATTATTATCTATATTTAATACCACATATTTGGTCGATTTAGATAGTTTAATTTTTAAATTAGCTAAACCAAATGATTATTTCTTAAGAAATTAATAAATTTAAGTTAAACTAATTTTGATCGAATCAAATCAAACTCGACAAAGAATTAGGTTGGTTAGGTAGGTTTGATATTGAATGCACTAAAATAAAATTTACTGCAACAATGAACCAAATTATCTTTAATTTAAATAAGGTTTATTTGAAAAGTATCAATTAATCTTTATTAAAATTTATAATTTTGACATATAAAATAAGCAGTAGCCATGTTGATCCTCCCTTCACTTATTTATAACATGTGTTTATTGGTCCAATAATTGAAGAAAATAAAACCAAACAATGAATTAAAACCCAAAAGAAAGTTTAAAACACAACTAATAATTAAAGAAATATTTTTAATTACTAAATCAATCAAACCAAATAAGGTCAACTCGGTTCTATTTCCCAATTTTATCCAAACAATGCAATCCCCTTGTAAATCCACATCATTACATTTGTAATAAGTGATAGACTGGTTTACAATACAAATTTAAAATGGATTGCCTGAACTGCTGAATTTTTTATAACTTGTAAACATATGCAAGGATTTGGCTGTGTGCCATAACATCCAATTTCTTTAAAAGCAGAATCAGCATATCAATCAAAACATTTCTTAAAATTGAAAAGGTGTACCAATCACTAAAAGTGTTAGAGCATCATCATGGCCTTAAACTCTTCAAAACAAAGCACTCCGTCACCGTTCAAGTCAAAACTAGAGATCATAGAACGACATTGCTTTATCGGCCTTGACGAGCCTAAGCTGCTTAGCATTCTCTTTAAGCTCATATCAGTTATAAAGCCCCTGCCTTCCATTTCATATAACTTGAAGGCTTCCTTTACCATGTATTCCTCATTATGACTCTTCTCTTTCTCACTAATTTCTATTTCTGCCAATCTCACAAAATCATTGAAGTCAAGCAGATCATCATCATCTGAGCCAGCATATTGCAAGAAAGCCTTGGCCTCCTCAAAGCAGAGCTCTTCTCCAATGGTTTTCATAAGAAGCTGAAGCTCTGACAAAGAAATTTTACCATCACCATTAGTATCGAAGTGGCTAAAGAGGCGCTCCATCTCCTTCTGCCCTTTTGCCAGGGAAGTGGAACCCATATTCATGCCTGTTAATTTGTTTTTGTAGAACTCGAAGAGATGGAGGAAGAATAAGAAGATGATGAAAACTGCAAATGTTTACAATAAGGTATGAATGAATTTGCTTTGGTTAATTTGTGTGAATATATAATGGTGAATGCTTGTATTTTTATAATGCCTTGGGTATTTTTGCAATTGCTTATATATTATAAAAATAATGCTTACTATTGAACTTTAAAAATTCAGCAGAGGTTTTGTGTGGCTAATGGATATCTAATAGTTGAGATGGTCAACAAAAAGATGCTGAAAGAAGTATTCTTTGAAGATACTGTGCTACAATACAATAAGTACAAGGAATGGGTTGCCAACGTATCACAGTGAAATAGATAATAAAATAAATATTGTTTAAGTTAAATCTCTTTGAATGTATCTTTTTATTATGGCGAGATGATAAGTAGATGCAATTTAAATCCTGAGTTTCTTCAATATTATACATACATGCATAGGGCTGTAAATGAGCCGAGCTTGAGCGTGCTAAGGCTTGGCTTGTGTTTGGCCCGTTCAAAATTGCTCGAGTTCGAAATTGGTTCAAGCTCAAAATTGGTTCGTGAGCAGTGTATTCGTATTCGGCTCGAAATTGACTCGTTAAAATTAATTGTAAAAAAAAATGATATAGAGTGTTGGATTCGAACCTGGATTAAATCGATGCAAAAGAAGACACATGACCATATGAGCTGTTATGATTTAAATTTAGATATAAATATATGTAAATAATTATATGATTTTTTTTTTATTTGAGCTAAAACAAGTCAAACATGAGCTGCTCGCGAACAACGAGCTTTTTTGACATCCATATGCATACATACATGCATACATTTAGTGTTTTGTGTGTACAAATCATGATGCAAATTTTATAAAGGATTTCTAAAATTCAAATTCACGGTCATATGGGACCTAATTTTAAAATTTTATAATTAACTTGACCATCTTGACAAGACGAACTCGATAATACCAAAATTGGGTCACTATCTACCACTTATAATAAAGTTTACCGTCATCAACCACCACATATCGGCTTCCATTGACCACCACAGACTGCCTTTTTTATTGTCATATCCCAAATACAATCGTAATATAACATCATATTGAAGACCCACCAAAACTTTCAGCTTCCGAAGCCATCGAACACTGTCGACCACTTGAAGATGAATTTGTAATATTTGAATTTAAATTAATAAGTTTACATATCCATTATATCTAAAATAGCATGACCAAATAAAAAGACTTTAAGACACATAAAAATTTGATTCCTTATTCTTAAGGAATCAATTTTTTTTTAAAACAATTCCTTATATAGATAGATATGATCTCTTCTAATAACATAAGAAAAAAAAATGACTTTTTTATTTTAATTTGCAGGACCAAATCTTTGTTGGATAGGTGGCCTCTAGCTAGTTGGTTTAGGATTAGAGACCAACCATACTTTGAAGGCATTCTTATTAAACCTTACTTTATATAACTTATTAGGGGATTTTATTTTTCTTTTTAAAATATATTTCCATGAAAAGAAAAGACAAAAACAAATTTAAACTATATGGATTAGAATTGATTATATAAGAAAATTGAAGAAATGGCATTATTCTGAAGTACAATTCATTTTGGATGCTTTTTCAAGTTCGAAAGGCCACCTAAATCATCTAGAATAAAAAAAGAAGAAGAAAGAATTCTCAAATTAACTTTCATCATTGACATTTGCTGCAAATTAAGACTTGCTAGACATTAGCACATATGTCGCTAGCTTCACCTATAAGACTCAATTCATAGTTATCAACATTTTGACCTACACTGGAATCATTCTCTAGAGAATCTGAGTGTGCATTTGGTTAGTTTGGATCCAAACTCCCTAAACTTTTTTATTTTCATATAGAGAACAAACAAAAAAAAATCTAACTGATCAAACTTTTATTCAAGCGAAACCGGGCCAAACTTTAGCTTGGTTAGTTAGATGTATGGACCTGCACAACAATAACACTCAAGAAGAAGAAGAAAAAGAAGAAATGTGTTATTTTGACCCCCAATTAATGAACTAAGGTAAAAGGATAATTTTGTAATGTGGCACCGCCACCTACCACATCTCTACCTACCGCTCACCTACCGGCCACCTACCTCCCACCTACCACTCTCTTACTTCTATAAATAGAGAGGGTGTGAGGCTTAGGAGCACAAGGAAGAAGATATCTTAAGCTACCAAAAAGGAGGAGAGAATAGCTATAGAGTTAGAGAGGAGGAGAGCATCTTGAGGCCTTGTATCAAGGTGTCGCTTGAGAGGGAGGCCATAGAA
>JXCR01000683.1:18138-87887 GCA_002079205.1 Phalaenopsis hybrid cultivar
ATCTCAAAGTGGGTCTTCATAAGAGTTTTGAGGATGGCATCATTACATGCAAACTCTAAAATAGCCAAGTGCAATCCATAATTCTCTAAGCTCTTTCTAACTAAGCGTCAAAGTAGGTTCCACATTGATATATTGATTAGCTTTGTCTGCCCATCAATTTGCGGGTAAAATGCTGATGAAAACTTAAGTTTAAAGCTTAATTATTTTTATAATATTTCCTAAATAGATTAAATGAATTCAACATTCATATCTGATATACTGGCATTAAGCATGTCATATAGTCTAACTATCTTCATAAAATATATTATTGTATGTGAGAAGAATCAACAGTTTTACTAAGAATGATCGACAAAAATATTGGTAAGCCCTAAGTGCCTTAGGTAGTCCTGATACAAACCACATATATAAAAATTCTATCAAAGCCTATTTGATACAATAAAGCTATGTAGCACTCTAACTTTGCTTAGTGAGTCTTTAACTACGCATATGTATAACAAGATGATATAATCCTCTCAACATCAACAGTCATAGCAGCAAGAATGTGGCATCGACACAAATGGTAGAGAAATAGGGACTTGAGACTCGGAGGTATTCCTAGTTGTATTCACTGACGTGGCTGAAAAAGGAAAATTGGGTCAGCATCAACCGAATATGCTTGGTAGAGTTTTCGATCGGAGGCTAGCTGCAGGACCGAGTGTGGTGTGACATTGTCCCTATGAATGCCTATCACCTTCTTTTGAGAAGAACATGGCAATTTGATCGGATGACTAAGCACGATGGATTCATGAACACATATTCCTTCACCAAGGATAAGAAGCGCATCATTCTACTTCCTTCGAAGGAGCATGAGATCACAGTAGCCCTCACCAGCAAAGCAACATCAATGGAACCTGTTTTAGTGATAACCTAGGACAACGGGATTGAGATACACGTTTTTTACACGCGACATATACGGCAGAGGATCACGATCGACACCGTACCACCAGCTCCACCAACGAGCGAGAGGGTTTAGGGTAATCTCACATAACAACAAAATAAATCGTTCATGGATTACTTTAGGAAGATTCAGTGGTACATTTGGGACAGTCCCAGAAGATTGGACTGAAGTAGATGTTTGCTCGTAAATTGGGGAAGACCCTCATGTACCTCGAGAGACAATGTAGTCGCCATTGGAATCAAGGTACGGCTGATGACGAAATGAAAGCTTTAACCTATGAAGTCGAAGCTCTCCCAACCCCGGGAGACTGATGCAAGGCTAGGACCAGTCAGTTTAGCCGGCTGGCAAGGGAAAAGGTTCAACCAGTTCCTAAGAGACTGCGCGGGATATCAAAGAGAAGAGATTACTACTCTCCACTTCGATTTCTTTCCTTTCATGAGTCCCGCCTGGAGCGAGCGGCACTTAAGAGGATCAAGTGTCACCTACCCTTCTCCTCCTTCCTTCTCTGTTATTTCCTATTTAGAGTTTATTTATATGCTTGTTAGTAAGATTTAGGGTTAGTTTTTGGTTGTGTTGCTCTCAAATTTCTTGTGTGGAGTTTTTTTTTCCTTTTTTTAGGGTTGTACCTGAGGAGATGGTAGTGCTATGATTTTATCCTACTCCGACGTGGTGATATCCCATTTTAGTGATAACCTAGGACAAGAGGACTGAGACACACGTTTCAGACACGCGGAATATAAGACAAAGGGCATTTCAGAGTCTCACGGTCGACACCGTACCACCAGCTCCACCAATGAGCGAGAGGGTTTAGGCTAATCTCATAGAACAACAGACTAAATTGTTCGTGGGTTAATTTAGGAAGATTCAGTAGTACATGTGAGGCACAAAGTCCCAAAAGATTGGACTGAAGTTGATGTTTGCTCATAAGTTGGGGAAGACCCTCATATAACTCGAGAGACAGTGTCGTCGCCATTGGAATCAAGGTACGGGTGATGACGAAATGAAAGCTTCGACTTATGAAGTTGAAGCTCCCCCAACCCCGGGAGACTGACGCAAAGCTTGGGCCAGTCAGTTTAGCCGACTGGCAAGGGAATAGGTTCAATCGGTTCCTCAGAGGCTGGGCGGGATATCAAAGAGGAGAGATTGTCGCTCCCCACTTCGATTTCTTTCATTTGTGAGTCCCGCCTCGAGCGAGCGATACTTGGGAGGAGCAACAATGCCGCCTACCCTTCTCCTTCCTTCTCTGTTATTTCCTGTTCAGAGTTTATTTATATGCTTGTTAGTGAGAGTTAGGGTTAATTTTTTGTTGTGTTGCTTTCAGATTTCCTATGTGGAGCCTTTTTTTTTTATTTTTGTAGGGTTGTATCCGAGGAGATAGTGATGCTACGACTGTATCCTACTCTGACGTGGTGATATCTTCCCTAACCCTTCTCCTCCACTCTCCTTAATAGCCGGCCACTTCAATCCCCCCCTCCCCGCTCCCATCCTTTCCTGAAGCATATTCCTGTTGTCCAGCCCGCTAGCCTTCCCCCAGCACCCAGCCGCCCTTGTCCTACAACCCATCATCACTCCAGCAACCTGCCACACCCTCTCTGCAGCGTATTACTGTTGTCTACACCTCCCAGTTGACTCATCTTACAATAGTTCTCCCTTGTTTTTGACCCGGAACACAATCACCCAACACCCCTCACCCCCTTCCCTGCAATTTTACCTGTCATCCCGCTTTTCCAACCNCTGGAGCCTTTTCTTTTCCTTTTTGTAGGGTTGTATCCGAGGAGATAGTGATGATACGACTGTATCCTACTCTGACATGGTGATATCTTCCCTAACCCTTCTCCTCCACTCTCCTTAATAACAGGCCACTTCAATCCCCCCCTCCCCGCCCCCATCCTTTCCTGAAGCATATTTCTGTTGTCCAACCCGCTAGCCTTCCCCCAGCACCCTGCCGCCCTTGTCCTACAACCCATCATCACTCGAGCACCGCCCTTGTCCTACAACCCATCATCACTCCAGCAACCTGCCACACCCTCTCTGCAGCGTATTATTGTTGTCTACACCTCCCAGTCGACTTATCTTACAATAGTTCTCCCTTGTTTTTGGCCCGGAACACAATCACCCAACACCCCTCACCCCCTTCCCTGCAATTTTACCTGTCATCCCGCTTTTCCAACCCCCAAAACCATCCCTAAACACCCCTCCAACCTCCCATACAGCCCTCAATCCTTTTTTCTTTTCCCCTTGTCCCTTGCCCGTTGCCACTTTGCCAACGTCACCACCTACCCAGAGTCTTTTCTTCCCGCAGTGGCCAGTGTGTAGTGTTGTTGTGTTGTTCGTTCAACTTGGTTTGCTATGTATTCCCCTTTCCTATTGTGTCGTGTTGTAACCTTAATTCAGTATTAATAAAAGCTGCGTTGTGTTACCGCTGCTTTCCTAACTAGTTATGGTATCATATCCTATCGTATTCCTTGTAAATAAAGTGCATTCCACCCTAGGGAAATCTGACATGGTTAATGTCCTTGATGATTATATTTAAGATTCTTCACAAGTATAAAATAAATGTGCATAAAAATGGAACTAAAATAAATCATTGCAAAAAAGTAGAAATAAGAAAATGCTATATAGCTTCAAGCCATAAAAACCAGACACTTCCAAATAGAATGAATACAATTTAAAAAGATAACATAATTAGATGGTAAAACAATATAAATCGGAAAGCTTCTCAAAATTCCAATCTGGAAAAATATAGTGGTAAAATTTTAAAAAAAAAGAATTAACACTCACCTGATGGAGAGAAACGCAAGGTATTCACAGTAGAACTGTGGTAAGAGAGGCATTTTTGATAGGAAGGAAGGGGGAAGTTCTTTTGTGATTCACCTGGGGCAATGACCCAAAGCTGCAAGGAAAAAATGAATAAATCCCTCTTGAAGACTCAATAAAATTATACAACTAATGACAGATAAAGACTAAAACCATTAGACAGAAGTCACAGAACTACCCTGATCATGACTAAAAAAATTAAAATTAATATACTTCAAGGCCCAAGGAGGGCAACTTTGTTTGAGGTAAGCGATGAAAAGCAATTAGATTAGAAGCAATATTTTAAAGGCTGAAGTAAAATGTGGGGCACTTAATTTACTATAAAGCAAGGTGTAAACCACAAAGCACATGACATAAGCCATGTGAATTTTACATACGCAAGAACACAAGTATAATTGAAAATCAAATATGAAGATTATTTTTGGAATAAATTTCAAAATTGAAAGTCCAAAATCATTTCATTCATATTCTAACTCCAAAATAAATGATATTTGAAGGAAGAGCTAATTATGTATCAAAGCCAAACCCAATAACTTAGATATATGTTAGTGATTAAATCTATGTAAATTTGGTAAATCTGAGTTTAAAAAGAAAAATTCCAAAGCTCGATTGAAGTTCTAAGCATCGAAGGTCCCAATTACCCAATTACTTACAATCGTAAAAAAGGTTAAGTAAATGAATGCTCAAAGAGTTAAGAAATTTAACACAAGAAATCCAAAAGAAAAATAAAAAGAAAAGATAGAGATTAAAGAAAAGACTTGTGGGGAAAACAAAAAAAAATAAGATAACAACCTCAAAAAGAAAACAATTCAAAGATTTAAACTCGCATATAAAGTTACCTCATCTAAAGGAAGCAAAAAAATTGAGGTTTTTATAGAGAAGCACTAAATAAGGACAAAAATAACCTAATTAGCTTAAGAGCCAAGAACATGCCAATTCTTACAAGAAATACTTTGTTTGTGTTGCTTTCTCCAAACTAATTTTTCTATGTAATCAAAATCTTTCAGATTTTATTTTTACATTTCAAGATAGGAAACGGTTTTAGCTCATTATAATGATCTAAGTAAAATGATTTTCATTTATATAGAAGTTTTAAATTTACTTACATTTAGCTTGGCATTAATTTTTGTTCTTACATGATTATCCTAATTAACGTAATAATGTGTATTCAACTGAAGTGACAAATGGTGTGGTGGAGAAGTCTTAAGGTTAGACCTTGTGATTTTTGTAGGGGGGTCCAAGAGATGTTATACGAGTTGAGAGAAGCTTGGGATAGAGTTTAATGATGCGAATATAAGGGTAACCCTAAGTTAAGAGCCATGCAACAAAAGCGAGTAAAAATTTAGACCCTAAGTATGGATAAATAAGTAACTCTATAGCTTGAAATCTCTTGAATATTTTAGATAGCTCAGTCTAACTACGTTTAAGAAGGTTTCAAGATATTTGGAAGTCTTCTAATACTTTTTCAATATTATAGAATCAGAGTACGTCATGCAAAAACACAATCTAGATGGCAGCCCAAGTAAAATGTTTGGATTTGAAGAAAGGAATTCGGGACTAAAAAATTAGAAAAAACTCTTATAGGTGGTAAAAATGTCTATAGAATATATTCAAAGTTGATTCTAAATTTTCAAGGGATTTGACAAGTCAAAAACCTTGTAAAACAAGACTATGTGATGCATGTCGTGGACGACAACACTAATGAAGANCGTGTATTCAACTGAAGTGACAAATGGTGTGGTGAAGTCTTAAGGTTAGGCCTTGTAATTTTTGTAGGGGGGTCCAAGAGATGTTATACGAGTTGAGAGAAGCTTGGGATAGAGTTTAATGATGTGAATATAAGGGTAACCCTAAGTTAAGAGCCATGCAACAAGTGCGAGTAAAAATTTAGACCCTAAGTATGCATAAATAAGTAACTCTATAGCTTGAAATCTCTTGAATATTTTAGATAGCTCAGTCTAACTACCTTTAAGAAGGTTTCAAGATTTTTGGAAGTTTTCTAAAACTTTTTCAATATATAGAATCAGAGTACGTCATGCAAAAACACAATCTAGATGGCAGCCCACGTGAAATGTTTAAATTTGAAGAAAGGATTTCGGGTCTAAAAAATTAGACAAAACTCCTATAGGTGGTAAAAATGTCTATAGAATATATTCAAAGTTGATTCTAAATTTTCAAGGGATTTGACAAGCCAAAAACCTTGTAAAACAAGACTGTGTGATGCATGTCGTGGACGACAACACTAACGAAGAATTAGCTATATTTTTGTATGTGAAAATTTATGAAATTTGGTGGAAAATTGAAGACGTGGCACAAGAATACCATAAATAAAAAATATCTTAAAAAAATGCAAATACAAGAATGAGACAATCTCACCTAAAAGGTAAGTTGAGAAAGGTCAAGTCTCCTCTAGTATAAAAAGTCCAATAAGCCTCCACATCCTTGAAAAATCTATAAAATACCAAAAATCCAGCCCCCTTACACACCCTAATACAATAAATGAAAAAAAATAAGAGGAGAGGGAAGGAGTCAGTCCTATTGATTTTAATAAATAGGAGAGAATCCCCCTTTTGACTAATCCAAATAGGTGAAAATAATATAATTAAATAATTTTATATGTAATTAAATATTTATTTATTAATGTTGACTTTCCTCATGATTTGAAAATTAAACTCCATCTAAATTAAATTTCAAATTACGTCCTCTAAAGTTTGGATTCTTTTATCATTCTTCTATAAGGAATGCTTTGATTACACTAGCCTATCATCACAATTATTTGTCCTAAAATTTAGGTCTTCAACTATTTTAACTAATCCCTCAAACTAATACATGCTAGCTGACCTTGGTGGCATGGTAGACGATGTTGTTTTGCATGCAATTAAATGAAAATGTGTATGTAAAAGTGAGTGTTTACTGTTATATGATGCCTAAGTGTCTGTTTGGGGCAGTTGTAGCTTATTAAATAATCTGCTGATAAGTTGATTGAAAATAATCTGCTGATAAGTTGATTGAAAATAATCTGCTGATAAACTAGGTAGGGTAGCTATTACAAATTTTTATTATTATGGAAAAGCCAAACTGCAGCCAGAAAGCTGTCACCGCAGCTATTTTCAGCGTTTTGAAAACGCACAAACTACTAAAACGCAGTTTACCCAAACAGGCTAGGTGCATTTTCAAAACGTCACCGCACTAAATAAGCTACCCCAAACGGGCCCTAAATGATGTGAAATGATATCAAATGCGAAAATCATATAAATATAAGATTATGCAATATCAACAAAAATAAATTCAACTAATGAATACAAATAAGCTGAAATGATGATTTAATTTCTTCATAACAAAGATATAAATAGCATTCTTATGTTTTGATCAATAAGAAACATGAAAAACATAAAAAGTATTGTGAAACTCACTTCCTCACTAAATTTATTGCCATTCAAGTGATTTTTATGGGATAGATTAAGATAAAGGACTAGGTCAATTATATAGAGCCAACTAATTAAAGGAATGTCATAAAATTCATAAAATTAATACACAAAACAAATATATTAAATAATATGAAAATACACCGTATAATAGAGAAAAAAATATATGAAAGTATTTACCCAATTACCAATGAGCAATACCTTCTTTATGTATGTTTTCTTCTAGTGCTTGCCTCTTGCTTCAACCCTATCTTTGATAGCTAATTTTGATAGATGATCTGGTTATCAAAACCCAAGTTTAGGCCTTATGATCTTTGTAAGAAGCTCCAAACAGTGTTGAACAAGATGAGTAAGACTTAGGTTGGGGTTTGGCACAGTGAAGAATCAAGTAGAAAATCTAAGGTATGGACCAACCTAATAATGGGGACAAATCTAAAAATATAAAATAAGAATTTAAATAGATGATGCCATGGCTTGAAAGTTGAAACAACTTGGAAATCATATCCATCTAATCACTTTCTAAAATAGTTTAGGATTTTTTAAATCCTTTTGATATATTTTTCAAGCTTTTAGAAACAGACCAAATCATACAAAAACCCAATATAGAATCCAATATAGACAACAGCCCGAGGCAAAATATTTGGAAAATTTAAAGAAAATTCCTATAGATAATGGAGGGATCTCTCTAGATTAGATTTCAAGTTGATCTTGAATTTCAAAGGACTTCGATGGGTGTTTTATTAAACAAGACTACATCCGATGTGAGGTAAGCCTTGGCCAACCAACAAGGTTTTGCCTTATGATTTTATAAGAGAGATTTAAGAAAACCGGTGAAAAGATGGAGGGGGAGGCACAAGATTTCTACAAAAAGAAAATTAAAAAGGATAACAAAAAATTGGATAAGACTACCACTCACCAAAAAGATAAGTCGAGAAAAACCACCAAGTATCATCTTGATGAGATGGCCAACACACCTCCCCATGCTTGGAGAATCTCCAAATTACAACTTCAATCAATAAACATTTCCATTTATCCACCAAATAATCAAATATATAATCCCCTTACAAACTCTAATGTAGAAAAGGGAAAAATAACAAAAANGATAAACATTTCCTTTTATCCACCAAATAATCAAATATATCTTACAAACTCTAATGTAGAAAAGGGAAAAATAACAAAAATAGATGAGAAAGATTGGCCTCTCCCTTAATTTNAACTACCACTCACCAAAAAGACAAGTCGAGAAAAGCCACCAAGTCTCATCTTGATGAGATGGCCAACACACCTCCCCATGCTTGGACAATCTCCAAATTACAACTTCAATCAATAAACATTTCCGTTTATCCACCAAATAATCAAATATATAATCCCCTTACAAACTCTAATGTAGAAAAGGGAAAAATAACAAAAATAGATGAGAAAGATTGGCCTCTCCCTTAATTTGATATGAAGGGGATTTTTCCTATTTTGGCCCAGCTTAATATGTGAAAATTAAATAATTAATTGCATTTTTATGTGTGATTAATTATTTCTTCATTAATTTTGCCTTTTTTCTCATGATTTGAAAATTTAAAGCCCATCAAATTAGAAATTTTAAACTATTTCCTTCAAAATATCTCATAGAAATAAAACATAGAAAAGTCTTACAAAAAATACACAACTAAATAATCTTAATAAAATATGAAGGACTTCTTTATGCTCTTGGTAAAAAATTCATCGTTCTTCTCTCTTTGGTTCATTGTAATTGGTCTAGTGGCTCTCTCTGTTGCATCAAAAAGTGTATTTGATTTGACATAATCTTGAACTAAATATCTTCAAGTATATGTCTTTGTTGACTACATTGCATTTTGGCTTCTCCTTGAAAGAAATAATATCATAAAAAAACTAGTGTGAGTGTATAATAATTTGTTGGTAAAAATCTTGCAAGTAGTTTAACAGCACATTAGGATTGAATCCCTCCCATATCAAATTTGTTCTGACACTTAAACTTTCTCAAAGAAAAAGAATAGACATTGCTAAATAGTTTAGAATTTTGAATATCCGGTCAAGTCCATTAGCAATACATTTTCAACAGTATGGCACCTTTTAAAATTATTTAAATAATAATTATGTGATGATTCACCTTATGGTGTCTTAAGCCCTTTGACAATTAGGATTAGTATTACAGGCCATTAATAAGCCCAATTGAGAATAATAAGCACCTATTGAAAATAACGAACCATATCAAGCTCTTATGTTATTCTTTTTCTATAATTAGAAGCCCTATTTTCATATCTCAAATGTTCCCCAACAAGTTGGGTCTTGAATCATATGAATAATAGCCTCCATTAAGAAAATTCATCAGGCATGTTAACCAACATAATTGAACTCACTAGCCAAAGGTGTCAACATATTGTCTCTTAGGCCAAGTCAACCAGATCTCATCATTATCTTAAAATCGGATTCACTTGGTCACCAACAAATGAGCCACGTCTCATAAAAGAGTCGTTCACCAAATTGTTTCAAACATAGAACTAGGCATTTACTATTGCAAATCAGAGTAAAAATATATTCACCATTGAATTCCTGAAATCCAAAGCTACTCCCCCAATGATGAAGAACTTATCAAATAAATTGCTAAATATACTAAAGCGATTCGCCAACTCAAAGCAAATCGATAAAGGCTTCATCAGAAACTTCACCTTCAAAGATTATGTTGTATTATTGAAGTTGTGGAGCGAAAAATGGTGCTAATGTAAAGATGCCTTTTCATACAAGAGATTCAACAAAAATAGATATGAAAAAAAATCAGATACAATACGGCTAATAGGTTTTACCTCAGCTAAGATAAAATACTCACATACGGCTAATAGGTTTTACCTCAGCTAAGATAAAATACTCACGAATAGTCGTATTATAGATTTAAGTTTTTTAAAATCAAAGCCAAAACATCTAGGTTGATCTAACTCCTAAAGAAAATGATATCTCTAAAGTTAATTATGCTCTAGGATACCTCCGTCCAAAAAAACACGCAACAACAACAACAACAACAAAGCCTTCATCCCACTATGAGGGGTCGGCTAAATGAATCCGTTTTCTCCATTCCCTCCAAAAAACACGCGATGGAGAAAAATGCTCAAAACTTGGTTTAATTAGGTAAATACTAAAAAGTAGGTAATTATTCAAAAATCATTATCCTAAAATCACCATCCTAATAAAATAGTCTAAACTTCAAGACAAGTCATTTTACATGGCAAAAATATGTATCACCACAACCAAGAAATAAAATATTTCAACAAACTGAATCCTATATGATGATGATTAATGGACCATCAAAACTCAACAAGATTAAATGAGCTTAAATAGAGATGTATATAAGTAATGAATACACAAAAGGATAGAAACAATTTAATTAAGATTTTGAGGGTCTATTATCTTAGGTTTTCAAACCAGAATTTACCTAGCTGTGAAGGTAATCAAAATTCTTAGACAAATAAAATCTTCCCGAGAGATCTATAAAAAGAAGCAAAGCATACAATCCTTAGAGCTATAAGAAATCTCTATTTAAAGAAGTAAAAGAGATGGCTCAATTACATGCAACCAAGGCTATCCAACTAAACTTATAATTTTGTATAGATCAAAATTGCAACTATCAATTGTGCTAGATATCCACCTAAGTGTATTTACTTAAATTCTATCGGTGGGGACAACTATCCTAGGATGCAAGAATTGATGCAAATTTTATTGTAATTGAATGACATTTAACTAAATGTATTAGAGATAGGCCATGGTAAGCATGTGAATCAACATTGTTAATAAGCTCTACTTTATTATTCCTTAAGAAGTTACAAGAGAATGTTTCAGTTAAGAGGCTGGCCCCAAAGCCATGAAATTTTGATTTAAAATAAAAGTTTTACTATTATTTTAAATTGAATATTTATCTATTAAAAATGGGATGAGAAAACTTTCCCCAACAACCCATTGTTGCATAAAATTTCTAATAAGTTAAAAAACATTTAAAAAGAAAATATGTAGCTTGCAATCCAATATTGTAAAACAAATAGACAAAAAAACCTAATAAAACAGTAAACAAGAGTTTTGTGCATCTGGTTCTACAAATTCAATCTGCATAAAAATAAAAATGGCAGCTAGACTCTACATGTAAAACCATGTTCTAATTATATGCACTAATGTCAATGTGCCAAAAAATTAGCATTTGAGATAAGGTATAAAAATAAAGATCCATTTGCTCCCAATCCTTGCCTCCAAAATCATCATTAGCAAGGTTTAAGATTGCCCAATAGGTTATTGAAGTATTTTTTGTTCATGAGGCAGGACGTAAGCCTCAAATTTTAAAAATTATGTATATTAAAAAATATTGTATAAACTATTAAGTGTGAGGTAAGAATAAAAATATTAATATTTTAACTTATTAGCTAGCTAAAAAGACATATAAAAACATTATAAGTAAGAAATAATAAATTGCACAAAATTAGAAATAATAGGTTAATATCCAAGCATTAAATTATAAATTATGATGAGTTATATAAACTTTAAGCTACCAAAGTAAGCTAAAATATTAAATAAAATATTAAAATAATAAAACATAATAATCAAAATAATTTCAACGAAAGTCTCTCACACACTCATACTTCCCCCCACTTAAACAAAAATTTAATAAGTCATAAATATTTGAATTTTTAAATTTAAAAATCCCAACTACTCTCGTCACCCAATGGCTTTTGATTAAAATTATCAACATAAAGAATTATTTCCCTCAGGTCTTATCCTTAGACATATATATTCTCATATTTCCTATTATCTTTAATATCAGCTATCATTTACTGGTTAATGAATAAACATATTAATTAAAATAATACTCATGTTGATAGCTAAACCTTCAACTAAATAGATTTTATCGATAAATTTATCTTTTATTTTTTTTTATTTAGTGTGTGATGTGTCAGAGTTAACAAGTGATGAATAATAATTTTTAATTTAGTTTTGTCAAAAGAAAATTATAGATAAACCTTAAAATGTTAAGGCATGTATTGCGGCGAGACGTGCCTCGGCATAAGTGGGACATAAGTCTTAACCTGGGATAATGAAGCGTAAACCTCATTGCTTTTTTTGTTATAAGAAAATGTTGAGGCAGCATTCAAGCCACATCTCGCATTATGTAACTTTAAACAATCTTAGTAATCCCAAACCGTTTGGATCGATATGTACTCCTGGATCTAAAATTATACTAGCTAAGAACCTTTCTTTTTNTTTAAATCAAAGCCAAAACATCGAGGTTGATCTAACTCCTAAAGAAAATGATATCTCTGAAGTTAATTATGCTCTAGGATACCTCCCTCCAAAAAACACGCAACAACAACAACAACAAAGCCTTCATCCCACTAAGTGGGGTCGGCTACATGAATCATTTTTCTCCATTCCCTCCAAAAAACACGCGATGGAGAAAAATGCTCAAAATTTGGTTTAATTAGGTAAATAATAAAAAGTAGGTAATTATTCAAAAATCATTATCCTAAAATCACCATCCTAATAAAATAGTCTAAACTTCAAGACAAGTCATTTTACATGGCAAAAATATGTATCACCACAACCAAGAAATAAAATATTTCGACAAACTGAATCCTATATAATGATGATTAATGAACCATCAAAACTCAACAAGATTAAATGAGCTAAAATAGAGATGTATATAAGTAATGAATACACAAAAAGATAAAAACAATTTAATTAGGATTTTGAGGGTTTCAAACCCGAATTTACCTAGCTGTGAAGGTAATCAAAATTCTTAGACAAATAAAATCTTCCCGATAGATCTATAAAAAGAAGCAAAGCATACAATCCTTAGAGCTATAAGAAATTTCTATTTAAAGAAGTAAAAGAGATGGCTCAATTACATGCAACCAAGACTATCCAACTAAACTTATAATTTTCCATAGATCAAAATTGCAACTATCAATTGTGCTAGATATCCACCTAAGTGTATTTACTTAAATTCTATCGGTGGGGACAACTATCCTAGGATGCAAGAATGGATGCAAATTTTATTGTAATTGAATGAAATTTAACTAAATGTATTAGAGATAGGCCATGGTAAGCATGTGAATCAACTAGAATTTATTGTTAATAAGCTTTACTTTATTATTCCTTAAGAAGTTACAAGAGAATGTTTCAGTTAAGAGACTGGCCCCAAAGCCATGAAATTTTGATTTAAAATAATATTTTTACTTTATTTTAAATTGAATATTTATCTAGTAAAAATGGGATGAGAAACCTTTCCCTAACAACCCATTGTTCCATAAAATTTCTAATAAGTTAAAAAACATTTAAAAAGAAAATATGTAGCTTGCAATCCAATATTGTAAAACAAATAGACATAAAAAAACCTAATAAAAGAGTAAAAAAGAGTTGGGTGCATCTGGTTCTACAAATTCAATCCGCATAAAAATAAAAATGGCAGCTAGACTCTACATGTAAAACCTTGTTCTAATTATATGCACTAATGTCAATGTGCCAAAAAATTAGCATTTGAGATAAGGTATAAAATAAAGATCCATCTGCTCCCAATCCTTGCCTCCAAAATCATCATTAGCAAGGTTTAAGATTTTCCAATAGGTTATTGAAGTATTTTTTGTTCATGAGGCAGGACGTAAGCCTCAAATTTTAGATATTATGTATATTAAAAAATATTGTATAAACTATAAAGTGTGAGGTAAGAAAAAAAATATTAATATTTTAACTTATTAGCAAGCTAAAAAGTAATATAAAAACATTATAAGTAAGAAATAATAATTTGCACAAAATTAGAAATAATATGTTAATATCCAAGCATCAAATTATAAACTATGATGAGTTATATAAAATTTAAGCTACCAAAGTAAGCTAAAATATTAAAATAAAATATTAAAATAATAAAACATAATAATCAAAATAATTTCAACGAAAGTCTCTCTCACACTCATACTTCCCCGCACTTAAGCAAAACTTTAATAAGTCATAAATATTTGAATTTTTTAATTTAAAAATCCCAACTACTCTCGTCACCCAATGGATTTTGATTAAAATTATCAACATAAAGAATTATTTCCCTCAGGTCTTACCCTTAGACATATATATTCTCATATTTCCTATTATCTTTAATATCAGCTATGATTTACTGGTTAATGAATAAACGTATTAATTAAAATAATACTCATGTTGATAGCTAAAACTTCAACTAAATAGATTTTATCAATAAATTTATCTTTTATTTTATTTTTTTATTTAGTGTGTGATGTGTCAGAGTTAACAAGTGATGAATAATAATTTTTAATTTAGTTTTGTCAAAAGAAAATTATAGATAAACCTCAAAATGTTAAGGCATTTATTGCGGCGAGACGTGCCTCAGCATAAGTGAGACATAAGTCTTAACTTGGGATAATGAAGCGTAAACCTCATTGGTTTTTTTGTTATAAGAAAATGTTGAGGCAGCATTCAAGCCATGTCTCGCATTATGTAACTTTAAACAATCTTGGTAATCCCAAACCGTTTGGATCGATATGTACTCCTGGATCTAAAATTATACTAGCTAAGAACCTTTCTTTGTACTTTATTGCACTTATAAAACTTTCCTGGATCTAAAATTATACTAGCTAAGAACCTTTCTTTGTACTTTATTGCACTTATAAAACTTTCCTGACTAAATTGTTCATTATAAAAAGTACATGTACATGAGAGCATCACCTAAAATAGATTTTCTCTTAACAAACCAAGTAATTTATAATGTACATGAAATAAAGATAGTCTGGCACTTTACTGTGCTAAGCAGCTACCTTTATATTTTACTTTCGCATGTGCCATATATATGGCATACATTGCATTCTCTTACACCCTATATAACCTCAATACACCCTATATTTAAGCTAATCAATTAAGGGTGCGTCAAGTATGACACTTAGGGTGTGCATAAGTCATAATATGATCAAGGATCAACTCACATGATTATGATAAAACAATTAAGTTTGCTCATCATAAGGAGCCAATTAAGATAAGAATTGTCACCTTCATCTTATTATATTTTAAAACGTAATATAAAAAAAAATTGGCAAAGTTGAAAGAGGTGTGAAAATAAATAAATATCTATCTATAAATTTTAAAAGACAAAAGTTTATAGAAAAATCAAATTGTTGGCCTTACATATGACCATAGTAAATTTATTTTTTTTAACTGAATTAATGTGACATGTAGTGTGTTATTTGTGCCCCTAAATGGTTATATGACTAAAATTTAACCAAGATAAGATGATTCTAATTATCAGAAGAAATGCCACCTATTAATAAAAAACAAGATATCATAACCACTGTCCAATACTAAATCTAGGGATTGACCTATCAGGCCAATCAAGCCGACTTAGCTGCATGCAAATGCAATAGCAATTAATTGACTCAAGGACTCAAATGTTTAAATAGGATTCAAACACTTAAAATATAAACCTAATAACAAAGAATTCATTAAATGAACTCACCCAAGTACACCAAAACTACTTATTAGCTAAAAGTGAAGTCATCAAGAACTTCATCAAAACCTTCATCATTAGATATGTCTTCATCTTCTAATAGCTAATGTGAGTTCTTAATGTAAGAAAATAGCAATAATCTAACTCCAGATTTATATATATTATAATAAGCACTTATTAAGCCATATAACGTAACATTTCACATTATTGCAGTGTTATACCCTAACTCGAGCCTACAAATAAAGAGTAATAGGATAAGGTCGGCTCATTCATTCGATCATAACAGTGTTGTACATTCTAAAAATCTGGTGAAAATATTATAGATCCTCTTTTTAAGCTTTCTTTATCTTTTTTCTCTTTTCTATACTCATTCTTGTTAGTAAGGTTTTGATGCCAACAACAGATAATTTAGAATCCAACAAAATAATGCAATCAATAACTTCAAATATTTTCCTTAAAACTATAAAGGTAGAAATTTTATGAAATAAATTTCTAAGTAAAGTGATTCCAAACTATATTCAATGAAATCAATATCTCTTAACAAGTGCATTCAATTTTTCNTCAATACGCAAAACAAATATATTAAATAATATGAAAATACACTGTATAATAGAGAAAAATATAAATGAAAGTATTTACCCAATTACCAATGAGCAATACCTTCTTTATGTATGTTTTATTCTAATGCTTGCCTCTTGCTTCAACCCTATCTTCGATAGCTAATTTTGATAGATGATCTGGTTATCAAAACCCAAGTTTAGGCCTTATGATCTTTGTAAGAAGCTCCAAACAGTGTTGAACAAGATAAATAAGTGTTGAACAAGATAAATAAGACTTAGGTTGGGGTTTGGCACAGTGAAGAATCAAGTAGAAAATCTAAGGTATGGACCAACCTAATAATNGCAAGAATACCATTAAAAAATTATCTTAAAAAAATGCAAATACAAGAATGAGACAATCTCACCTAAAAGGTAAGTTGAGAAAGGTCAAGTCTCCTCTAGTATAAAAAGTCCAATAAGCCTCCACATCCTTGAAAAATCTATAAAATACCAAAAATCCAGCCCCCTTACACACCCTAATACAATAAATGAAAAAAAATAAGAGGAGAGGGAAGGAGTCAGTCCTATTGATTTTAATAAATAGGAGAGAATCTCCCTTTTGACTAATCCAAATAGGTGAAAATAATATAATTAAATAATTTTATACGTAATTAAATATTTATTTATTAATTTTGACTTTCCTCATGATTTGAAAATTAAACTCCATCTAAATTAAATTTCAAATTACGTCCTCTAAAGTTTGGATTCTTTTATCATTCTTCTATAAGGAATGCTTTGATTACACTAGCCTATCATCACAATTATTTGTCCTAAAATTTAGGTCTTCAACAATTTAACTAACCCCTCAAACTAATACATGCTAGCTGACCTTGGAGGCATGGTAGACGATGTTGTTTTGTATGCAATTAAATGACAATGTGTATGTAAAAGTGAGTGTTTACTGCTATATGATGCCTAAGGGTGTGTTTGGGGCAGCTGTAGCTTATTCAATAATCTGCTGATAAGTTGATTGAAAAAAATCTGCTAATAAACTAGGTAGGGTAGCTATTACAAATTTTTATTATTATGAAAAAGTCAAACTGCAGCCAGAAAGTTGTCACCGCAGCTATTTTCAGCGTTTTGAAAACGCACAAACTGCTAAAACGCAGTTTACCCAAACAGGCTAGGTGCATTTTCAAAACGCCACCGCACTAAATAAGCTGCTCCAAACGGCCCTAAATGATGTGAAATGATATCAAATGCGAAAATCATATAAATATAAGATTATGCAATATCAACAAAANGGTGTCCCTTCAAATGTGTCTTCATTCAATGAATCTTCTAGAAGTTGCCTCCTCAAAAGCCAATTGAATGAATTTTCATATCCTTAGAATATTTCCCATGTTTTTACTAACACCTCTTCAATAATTCATCTAAATTCAATGAATCATCAAATAACTACTTTTGGCACTTAAGCGCAGGGTACCTCGCGCTTAGGCGCGAGCCTTTGGCGCATAGGCGTCAGTTCTGGAAACTTAGGCGCCCCAGTTCATTTATGCACATTTCTTCATTTTTGCTCCAAATTTCACTTTTTTTAGCATTTTTCATTCATTTGATTGTACCTGAAAGAAAAACACACAAAGACATTTAATAAAGCACAATATCTCAAAAATAGATATAAAAATGAGTATAAAAACACTATACATTTTAAGTGTATCAAATCCCCCAAACTTAAGATGTTACTTGTCCTCAAGTGACCCTTCAATCTTTAAAAATAATATAAGTAGATTATGTATATGAGTTTCTTTAGGAGTTACCAAATTTTTGATGTAGAAATATAGTAGTCCAATTTACAAAAAATATTAGTAAAAGAGACCAACTTAGAGTTTAGAAATTTTTAAAGTTAAGAAATATGAAAATATGAGTTTCTATATAATTCAAGAATATTATAGATTCTTCGAAAATAGAGTTTAGGTATTTTATCTTCTCCACTTAAAAATTTTTATTAAGCATAATTTTTCTTACTATATTATATCCTTAAGCTTAAGAGTTTCTCAAGTCTTATACTTTAAAAAGATCAGATTTGGAACCAATTTTTGATTAGCAACTTGTCGGTCGTCATGCAGCTGGGTGCTGTTTAATTTAGCGTAATATAGTGTTTAGAAATTAAGTATTTTAATTTAAAGAAAATGGGGTCAAACTGATCCNATTTTATTTAATCTCACTAACTAATTATTAGTGTAAAAAATTTAAGTAAGCACCAATTAATTTAATAAATTAAGGGTTTTTACCTTCATAGCACTCAAAACTTTGATTACATTCCACCATCAAAACAACATAATTACAAATTTGAATATTTTCTTGCTAAGAAATCTCATATAAAGTTNATGGTTCCGGGCGAAACCAGTGAAGGGACGAGGTACAAGAGGTTCGCGCGCTAAGGAGTGTTATTAGTGTAAAAAATTTAAGTAAGCACTAATTAATTTAATAAATTAAGGGTTTTTACCTTCATAGCACTCAAAACTTTGATTACATTCCACCATCAAAACAACATAATTACAAATTTGAATATTTTCTTGCTAAGAAATCTCATATAAAGTTTTAACTTCTTATCATTCCATTTGTCCGATTATTCTTAGAATAATGAATATTTATTAGTTTAATTCTTACCTCGAAATTTTACCCAAGTGTTGTGGAATATGAGCTACGCATACATTACTATAAAATACATATAAAATAAAATAAAAATAAAAAAACACAAACAATAACTTAATATATAAAAACAACACTACAATATTTCTATAATAAATCTTAAAGTTTAAATAAGACTTTATGAAAATAGAAATTTTTGCTTTCTAAAAACTCTTTTGAAAATTGTGCAAATTTTTGTAATTTAACTCCCCTCAACGGCCCAAAAAACTTGATCCCGACTTTCTATATAGATTTAAAATGCAAAGTGTGTGATTATATGCTTAATTTTCTTAATAGTTATTTTTAATTTGCAACAAAGTCAAAAACTTGATCCAAAGCAAAAGCTAAGTTTTCCACTATGCAACAAATAATAAAACAATTATAATGTTTAAATATGGGATATTGTGCAAGTATACTTATCATTATCAAGTAATATAGGACTTTTTGATTAATCCCCGAAAATCGAACCAACAGGGAGATTGACAATATGCACTTTATAAAACTAGAAAGTTTAGATCACAAAAATCTACTTCACAAAATATTCTTACTTACACTTAAGATGCTATAATGGGAATGAAAATTCGATTTTTTTTGTACTTTTTTACTTATGAAAATAAAGTAAGTAATTAATTAACTTAATTAAATATTTGCAAGATGAATGATACATAAATAAAATATTTTTTTACTTGTCATGAATCAGTAATAAGTATAAAAATTGTTTTGTGAAAGTATGTTAAATGTGTTGTGACACATATGAGCAATAATATATTTTACCATTATTAGAGATGCTATAAAGAACATTGGTTAATCTATAGTTTAAATAGTCTTGAAGACCGGTTAGGTAGGGAAGATACTAGCTTTCACCGTAGAATTTCCTCTTCTCCCTCCACTTGGGGGCAAGCATCTCTTATTAAAACCTAAAATTATAAATCAAATTAGGGGCTTTAGTCTGTCACTCTAAAGTCCTCTAATTCTACACCATTGAAAAGTTTATTTCCATATTTATTTGCACTCAACCTCATGAACTACATTCTCATTCATGAAATCAATATGTGATTCTAACCATTTGTTGACTGACACAATACCATCTCAGATCTTACATATTCTCAAAACAGGTATTAACATCTTAATTTGTCAAATCAAGAAGTAAATGAAGTGCAAGGTCTCAAATCATCTCAACTTCTTCCAACATTGAAGTTTAATACTTCACACATCCTTTAAACACATAATCACTTATCATTTTAAGAAAAAAAGATAAGGAAAAAAACTTAGAATCCATGGAGAAAACACAACCACACATGAGTTTAAAAGTAGAAATCATGCACACAAACAAGAAANATCATTCCATTTGTCCGATTATTCTTAGAATAATGAATATTTATTTGTTTAATTCTTACCTCGAAATTTTACACAAGTCCTGTGGAATCTAAGCTACGCATACGTTACTATAAAATACATATAAAATAAAAAAAATAAAAAAGCACAAACAATAACTTAATATATAAAAACAACACTATAATATTTCTATAATAAATCTTAAAGTTTAAATAAGACTTTATGAAAATAGAAATTTATGCTTTCTAAAAACTCTTTTGAAAATTGTGCAATTTTTTGTAATTTAACTCCCCTCAACGGCGCAAAAAACTTGATCCCGACTTTCTATATAGATTTAAAATGCAAAGTGTGTGATTATATGTTTAATTTCCTTAATAGTTATTTTTAATTTGCAACAAAGTCAAAAACTTGATCCAAATCAAAAGCTAAGTTTTCCACTGTGAAACAAATAATAAAACAATTATAATATTTAAATATGGGATGTTGTGCAATTATACTTATCATTATCAAGTAATATAGGACTTTTTGATTAATCCCCGAAAATCGAACCAACAGGGAGATTGACAATATGCACTTTATAAAACTAGAAAGTTTAGATCACAAAAATCTACTTCACAAAATATTCTTACTTACACTTAAGATGCTATAATAGGAATGAAAATTCGATTTTTTTTGTAATTTTTTACTTATGAAAATAAAGTAAGTAACTAATTAACTTAATTAAATATTTGCAAGATGAATGATACATAAATAAAATATTTTTTTAACTTTTCATGACTCAGTAATAAGTATAAAAATTGTTTTGTGAAAGTATGTTAAATGTGTTGTGACACATATGAGCAATAATATATTTTACCATTATTAGAGATGATATAAAGAACATTGGTTAATCTATAGTTTAAATAGTCTTGAAGACCGGTTAGGTAGGGAAGATACTAGCTTTCACCCTAGAATTCCCTCTTCTCCCTCCACTTGGAGGCAAGCATCTATTATTAAAACCTAAAATTATAAATCAAATTAGGGGCTTTAGTCTGTCACTCTAAAGTCCTCTAATTCTACACCATTTAAAAGTTTATTTCCATATTTATTTACACTCAACCCCATGAACTACATTCTCATTCATGAAATCAATATGTGATTCTAACCATTTGTTGAGTTAGACAATACCATCTCAAATCTTACATGTTCTCACAACTAAGTATTAACATCTTAATTTGTCAAATCAAGAAGCAAATGAAGTGAAAGGTCTCAAATCATCTCAACTTCTTCCAACATTGAAGTTTAATACTTCACACGTCCTTTAAACACATAATCACTTATCATTTTAAGAAAAAAGATAAGGAAAACAACTTAGAATCCATGGAGAAAACACAACCACACATGAGTTTAAAAGTAGAAATCATGCACACAAACAAGAAATCTAGATTAAAACCAAGTCTAGTCACAAAGATAAACACTTATCTAAAATCCTCTCCACCAAATGCCTTGAAGTTCCTTTGAATTCTCTTCCTTCACTAACAATACAAACTAACACTCAAAATAAAAAGGAAGTGGCCAGCGGCGACGGTTACTTAGATGGATGATAGCTGTCAAATCTGAAGGGTGGTTGGCCTCTTGGCTTCATGATCCAAGTCCTCTTTAATAAAAATCCAAAAGGTGTATTAGTGTCCCTTCAAATGTGTCTATCTTCTAGAAGTTGCCTCCTCAAAAGCCAATTGAATGAATTTTCATATCCATAGAATATTTCCCATGTTTTTACTAAGGGTTTCTTCAAACACCTATTCAATAATTCATCTAAATTCAATGAATCATCAAATAACTACTTTTGGCACTTAAGCGCAGGGTACCTCGCGNATCCTTAGAATATTTCCCATGTTTTTACTAACACCTCTTCAATAATTCATCTAAATTCAATGAATCATCAAATAACTACTTTTGGCACTTAAGCGCAGGGTACCTCGCGCTTAGGCGCGAGCCTTTGGCGCATAAGCGTCAGTCCTGGGAACTTAGGCGCCCCAGTTCATTTATGCACATTTCTCATTTTTGCTCCAAATTTCACTCTTTTTAGTATTTTTCATCCATTTGATTGTACCTGAAAGAAAAACACACAAAGACATTCCATAAAGCACAATATCTCAAAAATAAATATAAAAATAAGTATAAAAACACTATACATTTTAGGTGTATCAAATCCCCCAAACTTAAGATGTTACTTGTTCTCAAGTGACCCTTCAATCTTTAAAAATAATATAAGTAGATTATGTATATGAGTTTCTTTAGGAGTTACCAAAATTTTGATGTAGAAATATAGTAGTCCAATTTACAAAAAATATTAGTAAAAGAGACCAACTTAGAGTTTAGAAATTTTTAAAGTTAAGAAATATAAAAATATGAGTTTCTATATAATTCAAGAATATTGTAGATTCTTCTAAAATAGAGTTTAGGTATTTTATCTTCTCCACTTAAAAATTTTTATTAAGCATAATTTTTCTTACTATATTATATCCTTAAGCTTAAGAGTTTCTCAAGTCTTATACTTTAAAAAGATCAGATTTGGAACCAATTTTTGATTAGCAACTTCTCGGTCGTCATGCGGCTGGGTGCAGTTTAATTTAGCGTAATATAGTGTTTATAAATTAGATATTTTAATTTAAAGAAAATGGGGTCAAACTGATCCCACTGGTTCCTACAGTTTGGATAATTGAGCTAACCACGAGTAATGTACCACCCTGAAATGTTATACACTGTTTGATAATAAGCTAAATTAAATAAACTATGGAAATAAATGACTTTCGTTTGATCTGCAAGGTTGCATGATGACCGACAGATTCCCCTATTTGATATGAGAGTCAAATAGGGTTTATTTTAAGTCTAGGTTCTTNCTGATTCCTACAATTTGGATAATTGAGCTAACCACGAGTAATGTACCACCCTGAAATGTAATACACTATTTGATAATAAGCTCAATTAAATAAACTATGAAAATAAATGACTTCCGTTTGATCTGCAAGTTTGCATGATAATCAACAGATTCCCCTATTCGATATGAGAGTCAATTAGGGTTTATTTTAAGTCTGGGTTCTTTTAAGTTCCCTATAAGGGCAAGCCCCTAAGTTAATTATATCTTAAGCGACAGATCACCTAAGAAAACTCTCGATAAAAATTAGGAATCTTTCGTTTTTATGAGTTCAAAATAAAAGGGCTTTCAACAAATATGATTGTGAAATTTTCAATAGGGATTGGTTCAAAGGTGAAAGATTTTGTTTTAAGAATTAAAGGAAGAAAAGTAGGGGAGATTAAAGATCCATAATAGGNACCTAAGAAAACTCTCGATAAAAATTAGGAATCTTTCGTTTTTATGAGTTCAAAATGAAAGGGTTTTCAACAAACATGACTGTGAAATTTTCAATAGGGATTGGTTCAAAGGTGAAAGATTTTGTTTTAAGAATCAAAGGAAGAAAAGTAGGGGAGATTAAAGATCCAGAATAGGTCCTTGGAAATCTCCTAAATTATCCTAATGTTTGGCTTAATTTAAAATGATATTAATTTAAGTTAACTCTTGTCAATTTTATCAATTAGGACTTAGATTTGTGTAATGGTGATTTACAAAAAAAACCTAGAAAGATAGAAGATTTTACGTCGAGTGACTACCTCAAAATCCTAAAACAAGTTAAGACATACTGCATATCGGGACTATGCAGGAGCCTAATAAAAAGAGAGATTTATGTCATAAAAGACAACCTCAGAATCTTAAGGATTGTTATTTAAACTAAAGAAATGGTCTTGAATTAGCTACCCATGAAGTCTGGTCCAAGTTCCATACTGAAATGTCTTCAGGTCTTCCAATCTTATTATTAAAAGTTTTATTTGTTTCGATAATTTATAGTGATTTAATTAAAGGGTAGTGGAGGTATAGTTCAAACCTAGGCCAAGGCTAAGTTTACTTAAGCTAAGTAATTCCCNTAATAGGTCCTTGGAAATCCCCCAAATTATCCTAATGTTTGGCTCAATTTAGGATGATATTAATTTAAGTTAACTCTTGTCAATTTTATCAATTAGGACTTAGATTTGTGTAATGGTGATTTAAAAAAAACCCAGAAAGATAGGAGATTTTACGTCGAGTGACTACCTCAGAATCCTAAAACAAGTTAAGACATACTGCATATCGGGACTATGCAGGAGCCTAATAAAAAGAGAGATTTATGTCATAAAAGACAGCCTCAGAATCTTAAAGATTGTTATTTAAACTAAAGAAAGAGTCTTGAACGAGCTGCCCATGAAGTCTGGTCCAAGTTCCATACTGAAATGTCTTAAGCTCTTCAAGTCTTCAGGTCTTCCAATCTTATTATTAAAAGTTTTATTGTTTCGATAATTTTATAGTGATTTAATTAAAGGGTAATGGAGGTATAGTTCAAACCTAGGCTAAGGCTAAGTTTACTTAAGTTAAGTAATTCCCTAATGTTATGATTTCTAGGTTCTCTCTAATCTAAACAACTTTTATTTCTTTATTATTTGTCCTTAACACATGCATTCTATGTTTGATAAAAGCAGTAAAAGAACATGCGTTGAGATACATAAAACAATAAATAGAGCAAATAAAGAAACAATATTTTATCAAATTTTTATTAAATTTTAATTATTTAATTAGTGGTAACCGAGTCAAGATGTCTATGGCTCTATCGTACCTAGGTGCTCTAGCTTACTTAGTCCGAAGGTGGTTGCCCACCAAGACTGGAAGATTCTTGTCAACATCCACAGAATGCATCTTCCAAGAAATCTTTGTGAACTAGAACAAAAAGGTGTTTAAGTTGCGTTATATGATCTTTGTGATTAAGATTTTGATTAATTCTTGAATTTCTTCATCAATTTTAGGGTTGAAATATTTTAGGTTGTTTACATCTTGTTGTCAGATTTTAAGTGTTTTATTTTAGTTATTTTCTTTCACTTGTTCTTACTTATGTGAAGTTGACGACTTCAAAACTGACTTAACCTCAAAGCCATGCTTTAAAGCCTTGTTGTATTTGTTTTAGTTTAAGTTTAAGTTTTAATGTGTTTTATGTAAATTTTACCCCTCCTGATGTATTTTATTTTATTTCTTAAATGATGTTCAAGTTGAGGGGTTTAAGTTTAACTTAGGCTTAAGGTTTTACCTAAAAGGTTCTCTTGTGTTCAACCTATGGGTTAGGTTCTTATCTTAAGGTTTAAGGTAGGTTTAGCTTAAGGTTAAACTATGATTAGGGTTGGATTAGGGTTAACTAACCTAAGTTTTAGGTTAACTAATCCTATTGGTTTTGGGTTGACTAACCTAGGGTTTAGGTTAGCTAATCCTATTAGTTTAGGGCTAACTAACCTAAGGTTTATGTTAGTTAATCCTACTGGTTTAAGGTTTACTAACCTAAGGTTTAGGCTTAGTTAATCCTATTGGTTTAGGGTTAACTAACCTAAGGTTTAGGCTTAGCTAATCCTATTGGTTTAAGGTTAACTAACCTAATGTTTCGGTTAACTAATTTTATTGGTTTAGGGTTAACTAACCTAAGGTTTAGGTTAACTAATCCTATTGGATTAGGGTTAACTAACTTAAAGTTTGGGTTAACTAATCCTGATTGTTTAGGGTTAACTAACCTAAGGTTTAGGTTACTTAATCATATTGGTTTAAGGTTAACTAACCTAAGGTTTAGATTAATTAATCCTATTGTTTTAAGGTTAACCTAGGGTTTAACCTTAGCTAATCCTTTGAATTATGGTTAACTAACTTAAGTTTTGGGTTAACTAATCCTATTGTTTTAGAGTTAACTAACCTAAGGTCTAAGGTTTAGCTAATCCTATTTGTTTAGGATTAACTAACCTAGGGTTTAGGTTAAGGCTGACCTAAGATTAAGGTTTAGTTTTCTAAGATTAAGGTTTAGTTGAGGATGAACTTAATATGTAGGTTAAACTAAACTAAAGCTCATGATGACTAACCCTAAAATCCAAGAAGTTTGTCCTGAATTAAATGATAGGATGACTTAAATTTCAATTCAATTTGGACTCAGCTAAAGGTTAAGTCTTCACAGGCTAGACTTGGTCTAAATACTGGCTAACCTAAAGCACTAAGGCCCCGTTTGAGGCAACTTATTTTGCTGCAGCGGTGTTTTGAAAACGCCGCCGCAGCATTTGTTTTGGCGTTATATGCAGCATTTTTATATCGGTGTTAGTTGTGTATTCGATATTATTCTATCCATAGAACACGGGGGAGGGTTCTGTTCAGCGTTGGCTAGGGCTTATTTTCCTCATGTGCCCCTGTGGATTCTCTCTCGTGCTCTTCCCCGCGATCTCCATTACTGATCTTCTCGTGCGTAAACTTCTAGTGAGAACTTGCGTAAACTATATAAATGACACTCCTTTGATCCTCTCTGGTTCGTTTATGCGGCTCGAATGTTTTTTTTTGTGTTCATTTGGTTTCTTTTTAGGCTTAGAAGGAAACTATGAAGCTTTTTAAGTTCTTCTATATGCTCTAGAAATGTTGTCCATAGATCTTCTCTGGTTTTTATGCCCTTACGTTTGCTTTTTTGGGATTTTTAGCTCTTACATTTAGGGATTTTTAGATTTTGCTCTGAAAATGGATCACATATTTACAGTGCATTTAGATGACGCACTGCTCTGGAAATAGATCTTCTATATGCCACACTCTTTTTTTGGGATGTATATGATACATCTCTGGTTCTATATTTACAGTGCATTTACATGTTTCAGTTCTATATGCTGCACTTCGTTTGGTTCTATATTTACAGTTTCTGTGCCTTGTAATACATTTCGATTTGAGTTGTTCTGAAAATTGGAAATAGGTAATTAGGCTAATTTATAGAGACTTATAAGTTCACTGAAAATTGGAAGTTGGGGGAAATTATTCTTTACAGATCATGAGTTAGAAAATTATTTACAGATCTGCCATGGTTTGAGTTGATCTGAAAAGTGGTATTCTTGGTTCTCCTTGTTTCATTGCAATTCACTATTTTGATGTGGCTAATTTTATAGAATTCTTGGTTGCTAGTTCCATGAAATCATGACTTCAAGCTTTACAGTTGAGGAAATGGGTTTATTCTTTACAGTTAGGGGAATGGGTTCATTGCAATACATTTCAATACATGTCATTGCAATACATTTTGGTTCATTGCATTTCGGCTGATGCGTGTAGGATTATTGATGTTGCACTTCGGGTCATTGCAATACATTTTGGTTTGAGCTGTTATGAAATTTAGAATTATGAAATTGGGCTTTGGTATTTTCTGGAATTCTTGGTTGAACTGATAAAGGACTATGGTGGCTGCATCACTTCTTCCTATTGGAGTTTCTTCATAATTTATGCGGGCCTTATGGCTTGGTTCATATGGCTTGGTTGAACTTATAAGCTTGGTTGATTTCTTGGTTCATTTGGAGTTTCTTCATAAATTCTTGGTTGAACTTATAAGCCTCTCATTTAACATATACTACATGCAATTCATATGGCTTGGTTCATTCATATCAAGCAAGAATCTTCATTCCTGTATACAGTTCCAACTACTTTGACAATTGCGTGAAGTTTTGTAGAAATTGCTGCTAGTATCAGTAGTTTTAAGTAACTATTTCCAATGTAAGAAGGCCACAAGTAATATTCCTTTTGGAGTTTATTCGTTAAATTGTTAGAATCAGTACATTTTGGCTGCTAGTTCCATTAATGTAATACATTCTGAATGCCAGCATTTCTGCTTTCCGTTATGATGTATTTAGAGTTGGCTTTTCGGCTGCAGCACTTCTGCTTTCGGTTATGGTGTATTTAGAGTTGGCTTTGGTATTTCTTTGGTTATCTCGGTTCAAGGGGCAAGGAAATGACATCAATGTATATAGAGTTGGCCTTGTAACCTTTTGGAATTGCATAATAAAATATTTTCGAAGTCTTACTGTGGATTTAGGTCAATGACCGAACCACATAAATCATTTGTTTCATCATATATCTCTTTTTTGTTATTGATCAAGTTGTTATGCTCTTATTTGTGTTGGTGGCAAATGTTTATGTTTGGAGAGTGGTGTTCTTGTTGGGTTGATGTTGTTGTGGGCTTGAGATGTTTATGTGCTGGACGTATTAATTCTCATTTGTTCTCTATAACTTCGTCATGTCTAAATCAGTTGAAGGAGGTACCTCTGCAATGTGGGATAAGGAAGTAACAAATATTTTCTGCGATCTTTGTATAAAAGAAATAAACTTGGGAATAAGCCAGCAACATTTTTTAATAAGGAAGGGTGGCGAAACATTGAAAAGAGATTCAAAGAATTGACTGGTAGGGATTATGATAAGCTGAAATTTAAAAACAAATGGGATCAATTGAAGAAGGAATGGAAAATATGAAAGGAGTTGAAACGTGGATCTACAAGTTTAGGTTGGGATCCGATTAAAAGGAAAATTGATGCTCCTGCTGAATGGTGGGCTGAAAAATTAGAGGTATTTTATATATAGTCCCTGATTTTTTCGATTTTAATTCCAAATTTCTTCTCTAATTATAATTGCCTAATTATTCGCTCTAAAATATTCTGTCACAGGTGGTACCAGCAGCGAAAAAGTATAAGCAATGCGGGATTGAGCTGGAATTTAAAGAAAAACTGGACATAATGTTTAAATGGGTTGTCGCAACAGGAAAATTTACTTTCAACCCATATCAAAGTAATTCTGAAGGGATACCAGATGAGTTCACTCCTGAGCCATTAACACCTGATGAAGAAGTGCCTAGCATCAACCAGAGTGATACGGGTGACTCTAGCAGAACAAAGAGGGCCAGGGTTGCTAAGAAAAATAAAGAGAAAGAACATTTGTTAAACACCTCCTTCAATCGTTTGATTGAAGCTTTTGTAGCTCCACCTATCTCTGATGCGAGCATATTAGACTGTCTGAGACACTTGCGTACTATTCCTGAAGTTGTGGCAGATAGACGATTTCACGCACATTGTGTGAAAAAACTTGAGGATTCNATTTAGGTTAATTAATCATATTGGTTTAAGGTTAACTAACCTAAGGTTTAGATTAATTAATCCTATTGGTTTAAGGTTAACTAACATAGGGTTTAACCTTAGCTAATCCTTTGAATTATGGTTAACTAACTTAAGTTTTGGGTTAACTAATCCTATTGGTTTAGAGTTAACTAACCTAAGGTCTAAGGTTTAGCTAATCCTATTGGTTTAGGATTAACTAACCTAGGGTTTAGGTTAAGGCTGACCTAAGATTAAGGTTTAGTTTCCTAAGATTAAGGTTTAATTTAGGATGAACTTAATATGTAGGTTAAACTAAACTAAAGCTCATGATGACTAACCCTAAAATCCAAGAAGTTTATCCTGAATTAAATGATAGGATGACTTAAATTTCAAATTTAAAATGGTCCGGCTATTCAATTTGGACTCAGCTAAAGGTTAAGTCTTCACAGGCTAGACTTGGTCTAAATATTGGCTAACCTAAAGCCCTAAGGCCCCGTTTGAGGCAGCTTATTTTGTTGCGGCGGTGTTTTGAAAACGCTGCCGCAACGTTTGTTTTGGCGTTATATGTTGCATTTTTATATCGGTGTTAATTGTGTATTCAATATTATTCTATCCATAGAACGCGGGGGAGGGGTTCCGTTCAGCGTTGGCTAGGGCTTATTTTCCTCATGTGCCCCTGTGGATTCTCTCTCGTGCTCTTCCCCACGATCTCTATTACTGATCTTCTCGTGTGTAAACTTCTGGTGAGATCTTGCGTAAACTATAGAAATGACACTCCTTTGATCTTCTCTGGTTCATTTATGCGGCTTGAATGTTTTTTTGTGTTCATTTAGTTTCTTTTTAGGCTTAGAAGGCAACTATGAAGCTTTTTAGGTTCTTCTATATGCTCTAGAAATATTCTTCATAGATCTTCTCTGATTTTTATGCCTTACGTTTGCTTTTTTGGGATTTTTAGCTCTTACATTTAGGGATTTTTAGATTTTGCTCTGAAAATGGATCACATATTTACAGTGCATTTAGATGACGCACTGCTCTGGAAATAGATCTTATATATGCCACACTCCTTTTTTGGGATTTATATGACGCATCTCTGGTTCTATATTTACAGTGTATTTACATGTTTCAGTTCTATATGTTGCACTTCTTTTGGTTCTATATTTACAGTTTTTGTGCCTTGTAATACATTTCAGTTTGAGTTGTTCTGAAAATTGGAAATAGATAATTGGGCTAATTTACAGAGGCTTATAAGTTCACTGAAAATTGGAAGTTGGGGGAAATTATTCTTTACAGATCATGAGTTAAAAAATTATTTACAGATCTGCCATGGTTTGAGTTGATCTGAAAATTGGTATGCTTGGTTCTCCCTGTTTCATTGCAATTCACTATTTTGATGTGGCTAATTTTATACAATTCCTGGTTGCTAGTTCCATGAAATCATGACTTTAAGCTTTACAATTGAGGAAATGGGTTTATTCTTTACTGTTAGGGGAATGGGTTCATTGCAATACATTTCAATACATGTCATTGCAATACATTTCGGTTCATTGCATTTCGGCTGATGCGTGTAGGATTATTGATGTTGCACTTCGGGTCATTGCAATACATTTTGGTTTGAGCTGTTATGAAATTTAGAATTAGGAAATTGGGCTTTGGTATTTTCTGGAATTCTTGGTTGAACTGATAAGGGACTATGGTGGCTGCATCACTTTTGCCTATTGGAGTTTCTTCATAATTTAAGCGCGCCTTATGGCTTGGTTCATATGGCTTGGTTGAACTTATAAGCTTGGTTGATTTCTTGGTTTATTTGGAGTTTCTTCATAAATTCTTGGTTGAACTTATAAGCCTCTCATTTAACATATACTACATGCAATTCATATGGCTTGGTTCATTCAATCAAGCAAGAATCTTCATTCTTGTATACAGTTCCAGCTACTTTGAGAATTGTGTGGAGTTTTGTAGAAATTGCTGCTAGTATTAGTAGCTTTAAGTAACTATTTCCAATGTAAGAAGGCCACAAGTAATATTCCTCTTGGAGTTTATTCGTTAAATTGTTAGAATCAGTACATTTCGGCTGCTAGTTCCATTAATGTAATACATTCTGAATGCCAGCATTTCTGCTTTCGGTTATGATGTATTTAGAGTTGGCTTTTCGGCTGCAGCACTTCTGCTTTCGGTTATGGTGTATTTAGAGTTGGCTTTGGTATTTCTTTGGTTATCTTGGTTCAAGGGGCAAGGAAATGACATCAATGTATTTAGAGTTGGCCTTGTAACCTTTTGGAATTGCATAATAAAATATTTTTTAAGCCTCACTATGGATGTAGGTCAATGACCGAACCACATAAATCATTTGTTTCTTCATATATTTCTTTTTTTGTTATTGATCANTATAACATTGTTTATCATACCAGGAAAATATTATCTGGTCAATGCAGGATATCCCATGCAAAGGGGATACCTGAAGCCCTACCCTGACACAAGATATCATATTCCTGATTTCGAGCGAGGTAGTGGCACAATACGTGGCAGAAAGGAAATGTTTAATAAACGTCACTCATATTTACGTGGGTTAATTGAAAGAACATTTGAAGTTTAGAAGAAGAAGTGGTACGTGATATGTCGTCGTATCCTTTTCCAAAAGCAGGTGCATATTAGGGTTGCAACAATGACACTACATAAATTTATCCGAAGACATTCGTCATGATCAGATACAAACTTCATTATGGCTGATAATGATGAACTGAATGTCTTCGAGCAACTTACAGGTTTTGTCGAGGGCCATTCATTACCTGAGGATGATATAAAATCTAATGAATTTGGAGATCAGGAAGGTGAAGGTTTGGCTGATATGATTGCTTTAAGGGATTCTATCACAAATGCTATTTGTGGTTGTTGATCTACCAAGTTTTCCTTTAATAAGGCTATATGTTTATATTTATATGTATTTAATTTTGGTTACTTTTAAAATACCTTAAACCGTCATTGATTCTTTGGTTATTTTCGCAGTTATACAAACATGACTTCCAGGATATCATGTACAAACAGAGGGATTTTGTGTTATTGTGGACTACCGTCTCCGTTGCTAACGTCACGTAAAGAGCATAGCTTTGGGAGGCAGTTCTATGGTTGTGTCAGAGGTGTCTTAGCTCGTTGTGGTTTCTTCCGGAGGGCTGATAGTCCCTCATATTACACTGACAGTAGTCATGCCAGCAGTCATGTGAATCTGATGTTTCCTCCGTCTGACAGTGCAGATGAGGACCGACGTAGTCAGATTCTGAAGTTAAATATTTTAATATTTCTCCTTGTTGTCATACTTGTATTTGTGCGTTTTTTAGTTCTCCTCGTACTCATTAGGGTGTGAGAACTATATGATATTTTTAGAACTGATCTGTGATTATCGTATGTTTCTGCACTATATGTTTCTTTCCTATCAATAAGATATTCTGAATAAGCTGCCCCAATCAGTTTTATCAGACAGGGGCAGAAATGTCATTTAACCACCAATAAGCTAGTGTGAATAAGCTGCTCCAAACAGCAAACCAGATTATTCTAATAATATGCAGATTATCGGATTATTAAATGACTAAAATTGAACTTAATGGGTGATTGAATCAATTCTTATGTTGGTTGACCAAGTCTGTAATCAGGTTAAACAGGACCTGAAGAGAATTGGCTAGGTTGGACTTAGGTTGAGCTTGGGCTAGGTAAACTTAGCCTAAATTAAACCTGAACCCTAATTAACGTGTTTTATTTATAAAAATTATTTTAAACATGATTTTAAAATTTTCAAACCTCTGTTAAAGGTCAAATGTTCAATTAGAGAGAGTTTTACAATTTTATAATTTTTATAATTTTTAATTTACATAAATATACGTTTCGTTCAAAAACCAAAATGCAAATATAGAAAAACTAAAATGTCTTGGAAAAATCAGAGAAGCTTTCCCCAAGGCCATATAATATTTCTGCTAAATTTCATATTTTTCCCATTTATATTTTAATTTTTATGATTTAAATACTCTAGAACTTTAAAAATTAATTAAAAAATATTTAATTGATGAAAAATCATGATTTTAGTTTTAAAAAATTTTCCTCCTTTTTCTGAGTTCATAGCATCTTTCAGTTTATTTTTTGGAGTTTTTCATAGAAAGTTATGTAATTTTGAAATTTAATCATAATTTTTGAAATAAAAGAATAAAAAAATATATAACTTTTGTTTTTCTGTATGACTAAAATTATATATATTTCATATCACAATGTTGAAGTGATATTTAAAAATATATATATATAATTTTTGAAATTATTTAGATTAATTTTGGTCATCCCCATGGATGTAATGATTGCAACATTGTGATATGAAAATGCAATGTTTATGATGATCATTAGGATTATGAATGATGATGCAATGTATTGGAGTCCAAAGAGGTGTAGAATAGTGCAAGGCTTTCCTATGGTTCAAAGGTCCTATAGGAATTCTCATCAGGGTTCCCTTATATAATCTCTAATCTTTGTATTAAAAAATTATTGATCACATATAGAACCAACATAGAGAACAAAGATTTGGTTGAAATGTCTAAGAAGAAAGTGGGTCCATTTCTAAGATGCTAAGGTAGCCATCAGGAAAGTCTTAAGGCTACATCCTAGTCACTAAAGGAAAGACCCAAAACCCTCACCCAAAAGTGAGGTCAACAGAGCTAATCTTCAAGCTTCTCTTCCCTTTTTCAATTTTTCTTTTCTTTTTATTTTTCTTTTTCTTTTCTTTTTCTTTTTCTTTTCTTTCTCTTGTTCTTTTCTTTTTCTTTTTCAGGTAAGGATTATTATATATGGATATGTTTTTAATGATTTTGAATCTCACTCTTCATTTTTTAAAGCAAAGAGTTGATATTTTCCNTTCTTGTTCTGTTCTTTTTCTTTTTCAGGTAAGGATTACTATATATGGATATGTTTTTAATGATTTTGAATCTCACTCTTCATTTTTTAAAGCAAAGAGTTGATATTTTCCTTTCACTTAAAAATAGAATAATAGTTTTGAAAATTACTTTCAATAAAATAAATTTAAGTTTTGAAACTAAAATTCTAAATCTTTTAAATTTTTCAAAAATACAATTTTTCTCACTAATGATAGTTACACTATATTTAGTATTTTCCACACTAAAAATTTTAACTTTAAGTTTTTCTTTATTACTATAAATTTTAACTAAATTCTCTTACTCATTTCTATATTAAAAATTTACTTCTCTAATATAACTTCATATACATAATCATTTTTCTTCAAATCAAAATCAAATTTATTTGAAGCACAATTGAGAACAAATAAATTTTTAAGTTCGTTAGAAAATTTTTAATTTGTCTCACAAACTTAAATTTTTAATAAAAATAAAACATTGTATCATCATATAAATATTAGCAGGAATGAAAACTAAAAATAACTTGCTTGCACGAATTTTTATATCCTAAACATGCAAGTACAAAAAAAAATTAAAACAGGAGTAAAAATTTAAATTGATCAAATTTTAATTTTCTTAACATATAGGATTCATCAGACTTCTATACAGTGGAGTATAACATAAAAACAAGCAAATACACTAACAAACAGACATAACTGCAACATAAATAAAAATAACTGGTAGTAAATTAAAAATTTTAAACATGCAGCTTTTTAAAGTAAAAAGTTAGCTAGATTCTAAACCCTCCCAAGATCCAAAATTAAGTTCAGTACACACTAACTAAATACATTAAACAACACAATTATCACAATTACTACCACACAAACATAATATCTACTCTTAAAACACAAATACATCACAGAAGGTGTACGGAACAAAACACAACATAACAAAAACTAACAGTCTCAACAATAATAATTGAAAACACAACACAAAGTATAGAACAATTGCACTAACAACAGTTCATAACATCACATACACTAAAAATATCAAACAAAACTAAAGATTCAAACTAATCATCATTCTCCTCTTCATCACTATCGTCACTACGCCAAACAGCTGTAGGCTTATATGGTGGATATTCGGGGTACTGAGGAAATATAATATCCTGGTTTCCTCTCATAAGGTTTTCCATAGCTAAATTAAATTCACCCTCATAATCACTATGTCTCTTCATATACCCGTCCATATGCTCTATAAAATGTTCTAAATTCAATNTCTAATATAACCTCATATACATAATCATTTTTTTTTCAAATCAAAATCAAATTTATTTGAAGCACAATTGAGAACAAATAAATTTTAAAGTTCGTAGAAAATTTTTAATCCGTCTCCCAAACTTAAATTTTTAATAAAAATAAAACATTTTATCATCATATAAATATTTGCAAGAATGAAAACTAAAAATAACTTGCTTGCATGAATTTTTATATCATAAATATGCAAGTACAAAAAAATTTAAAACAGGAGTAAAAATTTAAATTGATCAAATTTTAATTTTCTTAACATATAAAGATTCATCAGACTTCTATACAGTGGAGTATAACATAAAAGCAAACAAATACACTAACAAACATACATAACTGCAACATAAATAAAAATAACTGGTAGTAAAGTAAAAATTTTAAACATGCAGCTTTTTAAAGTAAAAAGTTAGCTAAATTCTAAACCCTCCCAAGATCCAAAATTAAGTTCAGCACACACTAACTAAATACATTAAACAACACAATTATCACAATTACTACCACACAAACATAATATCTACGCTCAAAATACAAATACATCACAGAAGGTGTACGGAACAAAACACAACATAACAAAAACTAACAGTCTCAACAATAATAATTGAAAACACAACACAAAGTATAGAACAATTGCACTAACAACAGTTCATAACATCACATACACTAAAAATATCAAACAAAACTAAAGATTCAAACTAATCATCATTTTCCTCTTCATCACTATCGTCACTACGCCAAACAGCTACAGGCTTATATGGTGGATATCCGGGGTACTGAGGAAATATAATATCCTGGTTTCCTCTCGCAACGTTTTCCATAGCTAAATTGAATTCACCCTCATAATCACTATGTCTCTTCATATACCCGTCCATATGCTCTATAAAATGTTCTAAATTCAATACCTTATCCGCAGTGTAGTTGACATTGTGCAAAATCTTCTATAATAACTGTGACTGAGTATCAGATCTAGAAGTCTGACCCAGTGATGTAGAAGCATGTGAAGTAAAAGCTCGTGACATTGAAGCAACAGAATTATTGGAGAGTCCACCCCTCAAACCAAAAATAGAATGATGTGAATAAGATTTCACATTCACACTAGTAATGGGCTTTAGTGGCTGTAAGATTTCCCTCATATGTCAAATCTAACTCCAACCTGTTTGTATAAAGAAAAGATCAAGGATGTGAATCCCAAAATTGCAGTAGTAGCAGGGATGAAAAAGCTGGTAACAACTCCATAAATCAAAGCTACAATATCAATAGGCTTGAACTATTGAATGCAGTAGTTCAAGGTTGTTTGATCTTAAGTCACTTCACTCAAATGATTTGTAGGTAGCAGACAAGCATAAATAAAATAATGTTATGCCTTTGCAGTGGCATCCAACTTTGAAGTAGAAAATTTTACTTTTCTTTCATTGGTGATCTTCCAAAGCCCTCTTCCATCAGTAAAAGATGAAATAATCTCGTCTAACTCCTCTTCTGTAGAACTATAATTTGAATAAAAGCACAAAATACATCACTGTATCGATTTTTAAACTTTTAAAACACTGCTTAGAAATTAATTTTCTACTTCAACAGCTCCTCCCAAACTTTTAAAAAACTGCTTAGGAATTAATTTTCTTGATTGCAGTACATCACTGTATCGATCCCGAGCTCTCAAACTAACAAACTTGTTTGAATCGAATGGAGCCTTCCCCTTACTCCTCTTTACTCTTGGTGCCATTTCTAAAAAATGTATAAAATTAAAAATAAATTCCACATTCAACTCCAAATCACTAAATTAAACTCCTAAAAGCTTAAACTAACAAATCCATGCCTTTTCCATAGATTTTTCTCAAATTTTCACCATGAATAGTGATTTTTGGGTAGCTCGTGAATGTGCTCAAAATACATCGTGAAAAAAAAATGTGTACATAGAAGTGAAGCTCTTAGCTTAAGGATACCAAATCTAGCAATTTTTTACCTCAAATCTTCAAGAAATCTTCAAATGTGGTGAGCCTTAGCTTAGAAATCACGAATGGCTCAAGGAGGAAGATGAAGAAAGGTGCGAAAATGGTGTTTTCAGACCGATTTTTTACTTAAAACTGTTCTCGAACTGGTTTTCGTGAACTGGCGCTTAAGTACAAATGGTTTAGGCATATGTATCTCAGTTTAGATGAGCTTAAGAGTGGGTCTTGGAGCTAAGGCGCCAGTGCACAAATTTTAATTTTTTTGATTTAAGTGAAATGCACTCCTAACCTAAGTCAACCAACTCTACATGGTCTCACAACACTTTATATATTATTTTCTTCCCTCTTAACTCTCCTCTTACTCAAGATTCACCAATCTTAACTAATTCAATTCAACACATAATAACACGAAATTTCACATAAACAAAACACTTAGATTCATTCATGAACAATTACACATGTTTTCAAATACATGGGTTCTTAATCCAAATTGTCTTGGAAGAGAAAATTCCTGATACAAACACTAGAAAATTATCACATAATAACATATTAAATTCACTTAACATTAAATAAAGACTAAACTACACAAGCACTAAACCACNCATAACTGTGACATAGAATCAGATCTAGACGTCTGACCCCGTGATGTAGAAGCATGTGAAGTAAAAGCTCGTGACATTGAAGCAACAAAACTATTGGAGAGTTCACCCCTCAAACCAAAAATAGAATGATGTGAATAAGATTTCACATTCACACTAGTAATGGGCTTTAGTGGCTGTAAAATTTCCTCTCATATGTCAAATCTAACTCTAACCTGTTCGTATAAAGAAAAGATCAAGGATGTGAATCCCTAAATTGCAGTAGTAGCAGGGATGACAAAACTGACAATAACTCCATAACTCAAAGCTCCAATATCAATAGGCTTGAACTATTGAATGCAATAGCTCAAGGTTGCTTGATCTCAAGTCACTTCACTCAAATGATTTGTAGGTAGCAGACAAGCATAAATAAAATAATGTCATGCCTTTGCAGTGGCATCCAACTTTGAAGTAGAAAATTTTACTTTTCTATCATTTGTGATCTTCCAAAGCCCTCTTCCATCGGTAAAAGATGAAATAATCTCGTCTAACTCCTCTTCTGTAGGACTATAATTTGAATAAAATCACAAAATACATCACTGTATCGATTTTTAAACTTTTAAAACACTGCTTAGGAATTAATTTTCTACTTCAACAGCTCCTCCCAAACTTTTAAAACACTGCTTAGGAATCAATTTTCTTGATTACAGTACATCACTGTATCGATCCCGAGCTCTCAAACTAACAAACTTGTTTGAATCAAATGGAGCCTTCCCCTTACTCCTCTTTACTCTTGGTGCCATTTCTAAAAAATGTATAAAATTAAAAATAAATTCCACATTCAACTCCAAATCACTAAATTAAACTCCTAAAAGCTTAAACTAACAAACTCATGCCTTTTCCATAGATTTTTCTCAAATTTTCACCATGAATACTGATTTTTGGGTAGCTCGTGAATGTGCTCAAAATACATCGTGAAAATAAAAAATGTGTACATAGAAGTGAAGCTCTTACCTTAAGGATACCAAATCTATCAATTTTTTTACCTCAAATCTTCAAGAAATCTTCAAATGTGGTGAGCCTTAGCTTAGAAATCACGAATGGCTTAAGGAGGAAGATGAAGAAAGGTGTGAAAATGGTGGTTTCAGACCGATTTTTTACTTAAAACTGTTCTCGAACTGGTTTTCATGAACTGGCGCTTAAGTACAAATGGTTCAGGCATATGTATCTCGGTTTAGATGAGCTTAAGAGTGGGTCTTGGAGCTAAGGCGCCAGTGCACAAATTTTAATTTTTTTGATTTAAGTGAAATGCACTCCTAGCCTAAGTCAACCAACCCTACATGGTCTCACAACACTTTATGTATTATTTCCTTCCCTCTTAACTCTCCTCTTACTCAAGATTCACCAATCTTAACTAATTCAATTCAACACATAATAACACGAAATTTCACATAAACAAAACACTTAGATTCATTCATGAACAATTACACATGTTTTCAAATACATGGGTTCTCAATCCAAATTGTCTTGGATGAGAAAATTCCTAATACAAACACTAGACAATTATCACATAATAACATATTAAATTCACTTAACATTAAATAAAGACTAAACTACACAAGCACTAAACCACGAACTTAATTTCATTCTCCAGTTGGTGGAACGAATCCTGGCCTCTCATTAGTCTCTCCTTTAGTATTTGGAATGTATATCTGAATGAATGGATGATGATTAATTACTCTAGTTGAATCTTCTTCAATCCACTTATCTTTAGATACATAGCCTTGTCAGCTTCTTCTCTAAAACTAGTATGGCTAAACTGCATCTTAAGTTGTCATCCCACATGATCTAGATGCACATTAACTTCCATCATTTTTGCTTCAATTGAAGTCATGTCAGCCTGAATCTTAGTGATTTTCTCCATTATCCCTTCGATACTAACTACGAGGAAACTATTATATAACTCTTGCACATTCTGACTAATAAAATTCTTTCTCATTGCCTCCTCCTTCTTCAAATCACTCTTCAAACTCTCTCTTTTTCACTTAGGATTTAGGGTTAAAATTGAATTGTGATAAAAATCCTTACATAACTCTATTATTTATAGGCTCCAAACTCTTCCTACAACTCCTAGGCACATTTTAGAATTGTCTCCCACGTTAAAGCTAACCAAAACTCGGTTAAAACTCTTAAAATTNCAGATGCACATTAACTTCCATCACTTTTGCTTCAATTGAAGTCATGTCAACCTCAATCTTAGCGATTTTCTCCATTATCCCTTCGATACTAACTACAAGAAAACTATTATATAACTCTTGCGCATTCTGACTAATAAACTTCTTTCTCATTGCCTCCTCCTTCTTCAAATCACTCTTCAAACTCTCTCTTTTTCACTTAGGATTTAGGGTTAAAATTGAATTGTGTTAAAAATCCTTACATAACTCTATTATTTATAGGCTCCAAACTCTTCCTATAACTCCTAGGCACATTTTAGAATTGTCTCCCACGTTAAAGCTAACCAAAACTCGGTTAAAACTCTTAAAATTGAAATTCACACATATTTTTTAACTGTCACGCTTAAACACCAGATATTGGCGCTTAAGTTCTAGTGCTCAATTTAATACGGGTGATCTTGACATCTAAATACTCGTTCTAACATGTTTAAATCATCTTTAAAGGTCTTAAAATAATCACTAACTTAATATTAAATAAAAAATACTAGATTTTTCTAAATCCCACAAAATAACATAACAATAAAAATAAACATATAGATAACTATGGGTTGTCTCCCACAGAGCGCTTGGTTTAACANTACATATTTTTTAACTGTCACGCTTAAACACCAGATATCGGCGCTTAAGTTCTAGTGCTCAATTTAACACGGGTGATCTTAACATCTAAATACTCGTTCTAACATGTTTAAATCATCTTTAAAGGTCTTAAAATAATCACTAACTTAATATTAAATCAAAAATACTATAATTTTCTAAATCACATAAAATAACATAACAATAAAAATAAACATATAGATAACTATGGGTTGTCTCCCACAGAGCGCTTGGTTTAACATCGTCAGCCCGACGTAACCATTGCTTATTCTGGTTGACCCAACATCATAAAATCATTTAATTTAAGTTGGTCACCTAAAAAGTAGGATTTCAGCCTATGACCATTCACTTTAAATATTTTGTCAGTTTTAGGACCTTTGATATCCACAGCTCCATAGGGATAAACTTTAATCACAACAAATGGGCCCATCCACCTAGACTTAAGTTTTCCTATAAATAATCTTAACCTTACATTGTAAAGAAAAACTTGTTGCCCTGACTGAAAATTTTTTGTAAGAATCCTCTGATCATGTCACATCTTCATCTTTTTGTTGTAAATTTTAAGACTTTCATAAGATTCATTCCTTATCTCTTCAAGCTCATTCAATTGCAAAACCCTTTTCTCGCCAGCATCTTTTAAATTATAATTAAATTCTTTAATTGCCTAAAATACTTTATGCTCAAGTTTAACTGAGAAGTGACAAGCTTTCCCAATTATTTGCCTGTATGGGGACATTCTTATAGGAGTTTTGTATGTAGTCCTATAAACCAACAAATCATAGTCATGCTTGACTGACCAATACATTTTGGTTGGATTCACAGATTTTTTCCAAATTTTTTTAATTTCACGATTTGATATTTCAGCCAAACCACTTGTCTGAGGATGATAAGTAGTAGAGATTCTATGATTTATATAATATTTCCTTTATAACTTCTCCATTATTGCATTCCTGAAATGACTTCCCCTGTCAGTTATGATTACTCTCAGCATCCCAAATCTACAAAATATGTTTGTTCTTAAAAACTTTACAACACTTTGAGTATCACATCGAGGTAAAACAACAACTTCTATCCATTTGGATACATAGTCTGCTGCTAATAGTATATATAAATTTTTGAAAGATGGTATAAATGGTCCCATGAAATCTAATCCCCAAACATCAAATATCTCAACTTCTAACACATACTTGAGAGGCATATCATTCATTCTAGAAATATTGCCCACTCGTTGTCATCGATCACAAGTTTTGATAGAAGTGTTAACATCTCTAAAGATTGTAGGTCAATAAATCCATATTGTAAAATTTTTTATGTTGTTTTATCAACACCAAAATGTCCACCAAAATCAGAATTATGACATTTTTAGATATTCTCATAAGTTTCTTTTAAAGGCCCACATCTTCAAATAATTAGATCCTTTCCTTATTTATATAAAAATGGGTCATCCAAAAAATAAGCCTTAGCTTTAGATAAGAATTTCCTCTTCTGTTGGTATGTCATTCCATAGGGTATAATATCACTAACATTAAAATTCACAATGTCAGCCTACCATAGAACACACCACTCATTAACATTGAAAAATTCTTCATCTGAAAAATGTTCATTAATCTCATTTTCAAAACTAAGCGGTTTCTCCAATTCAAGTCTAGACAAATGATTAGAAATTTTATTGCCAGCTCCCTTCCTATCTACTATTTCAAAGTTAAATCCTTACAAAAGAAGAACCCATATTATTAAACTTGCTTTTGTGTCCTTCTTTTTCATTAAATATTTATAAGTAAAATGATTTGTATGCACAATACATTTAGTTCCAATTAAGTATGATCTAAATTTATCAAAAGCATATACTACAGCTAATAACTCTTTTTCAATTTTGGTATAATTAATTTGAGCTTCATTAAGAGTTCTACTAGCATAGTATATAACTTTGAATATCTTACCATGCTTTTGTCTTAAAACAACTCCAATAACATAATCACTGGCATCACAAATCAATTCAAAAGGTTTTCCCCAATTTGATGAAATAATAATTGGTGCAGTGACTGATTTTTCTTTTAATAAATCAAAAGCTTTTAGGCACTCTTTATCAAANAGTATTAATTCTCATTTGTTCTCTATAGCTTCGTCATGCCTAAATCAGTTGAAGGAGGGACCTCTGCAATGTGGGATAAGGAAGTAACATATATTTTCTGCGATCTTTGTATAAAAGAAATAAACTTGGGAACAAGCCAACAACGTTTTTTAATAAGGAAGGGTGGCGAAACATTGAAAAGAGATTCAAGGAATTGACTGGAAGGGATTATGATAAGCTGAAATTTAAAAACAAATGAGATCAATTAAAGAAGGAATGGAAAATATGGAAGGAGTTGCAACGTGGATCTACAGGTTTAGGTTGGGATCCGATTAAAAGGAAAATTGATGCTCCTACTGAATGGTGGGCTGAAAAATTAAAGGCATTTTATATATAGTCCCTGATTTGTTCAATTTTAATTCCAAATTTCTTCTCTAATTATAATTGCCTAACTATTCACTCTAAAATATTCTGTCACAGGTGGTACCACCAGCGAAAAAGTATAAGCAGTGCGGGATTGACCTGGAATTTAAAGAAAAACTGGACATAATGTTTAAATGGGTTCTTGCAACAGGACAATTTACTTTCAACCCATATCAAAGTACTTCTGAAGGGATACCAGATGAGTTCACTCCTGAGCCATTAACACCTGATGAAGAAGTGCCTAGCATCAACCAGAGTGATATGGGTGACTCTAGCAGAACAAAGAGGGTCAGGGTTGCTAAGAAAAATAAAGAGAAAGAACATTTGTTAAACACCTCCTTCAATCGTTTGATTGAAGCTTTTGCTGCTCCACCTATCTCTAATGCGAGCATATTAGACTGTCTGAGACACTTGCGTACTATTCCTGAAGTTGTGGCAGATAGGCAATTTCACGCACATTGTGTGAAAAAAACTTGAGGATTCAACTAAAATGAAAATATTCATGGCACTAGAGCCAGAAATGCGTCTTGAATTTTTGCGGATTTTGGTCGTTGAATGATATTTCTTTATGGATTGTATATGTATTTGCACTATTTGAACTTTGACTAATGTCGTTTTATTTTTAATATGTTACCTTCTCGTGTTTGGGACTTTTTTAACTAATTATTTTAACATTTTAAATTTTTGGATAGTGGACTATTAATGTTTATATTTTAAATCATTTAGGATGGATCCGCAACGTGAAGGTCGTAGGAGAATGGCATTTGCTACAACCATTGTGATATTGTTATTGGATTATTACTGGCATAGGACTACTCGCATTCCCTGCATGACATCCACCTTTGTTGGAGATAGATGGGTTGGTGAAATGCTTTCTGGCCATCCAATAAGATTCAAAAATATTTTCAGAATGACGGCACCTATTTTTATGGATCTTTTGCACGAGTTATGTGTAAATCACGGCCTCCAGGGTTCTTCTAGAACTACGTGTAGGGAGGTGTTGGCTATAANAGAGAATGACATTTGCTACAACCATTGTGATATTGTTATTGGATTATTACCGGCATAGGACTATTCGCATTCCCTGCATGACATCCACCTTTGTTGGAGATAGATGAGTTGGTGAAATGCTTTCTGGCCATCCAATAAGATTCAAAAATATTTTCAGAATGACGACACCTATTTTTATGGATCTTTTGCACGAGTTATGTGTAAATCACGGCCTCTAGGGTTCTTCTAGAACTACTTGTAGGGAGGTGTTGGCTATAACACTGTACATTATGTCACAGAATGAGTCAATACGAGGAGCTATGAAAAGATTTCAACATTCATCCGAAACAATTAGTCGTTACTTTTCAAAAGGGATACAGACACTTGTTAGCTTAGCAGCTCAAATAGTTAAACCGGAGGATCCATCATTTGCTACCACTCCAGAACAAATTGCCAACAATCCACGATACATGCCATATTTCAAGGNTTTACTTTTCAAAAGGGATACAGACACTTGTTAGTTTAGCAGCTCAAATAGTTAAACCGGAGGATTCATCATTTGCTACCACTCCAGGACAAATTGCCAACGATCCACGATACATGTCATATTTCAAGGTAACTATCAGTGTTTTTAATTTATTACATTTTANCAAGGTAACTAACAGTGTTTTTAATTTATTACATTTTATATTTTAACAATATTATTACTCTCTTATGGCCAATTAAACATAACTGTATTGGTGCAATTGACGGTACCCACGTTGAGGCTCGAATACCCAACCACGAGAAGGTAGCATACATCAGTCAGAGTGGTTTAACAACACAAAATATCATAGTTGTATGCGACTTCAACATGTGTTTTACTTTTGTGGTGGCGGGCTGGGAAGGGAGTGCACCTGATAGTTGGATTTTCTCTTTTGCTACTAGGAATAGATCGTAGTGTTTCTCTCACCCCCCATTAGGTTAATTTTGTTTTCCAATTTGTATATGTTAGCATGTAATGTTTTTTTNGTGATAGTTGGATTTTCTCCTTTGCTACTAGGAATAGATCGCAGTGTTTCTCTCACCCCCCATTAGGTTAATTTTGTTTTCCAATTTGTATATGTTAGCATGTAATGTTTTTTTATACATTGTTTATCGTACCAGGAAAATATTATCTGGTCGAAGCAGGATATCCCATGCAAAGGGGATACCTGAAGCCCTACCCTGTCACAAGATATCATATTCCTGATTTCGAGCGAGGTAGTGGCCCAATACGTGGCAGAAAGGAAATATTTAATAAACGCCACTCATCTTTATGTGGGGTAATTGAAAGAACATTTGGAGTTTAGAAGAAGAAGTAGTACGTGATATGTCGTCGTATCCTTTCCAAAAGCAGGTGCATATTACGGTTGCAACAATGACACTACATAACTTTATCCGAAGACATTCGTCATGATCAGATACAAACTTCATTATGGCTGACAATGATGAACTAAATGTCTTCGAGCAACTTACAGGTTTTGTGGGGGGCCATTCATTACCTGAGGATGATATAAAATCTAATGAATTTGGAGATCAGGAAGGTGAAGGTTTGGCTGATATGATTGCTTTAAGGGAGTCTCTCACAGATGTTATTTGTGGTTGTTGATCTACTAAGTTTTCCTTTAATAAGGTTATAGGTTTATATTCATATGTATTTAATTTTGGTTACTTTTAAAATACCTTAAACCGTCATTGATTCTTTTGTTATTTTCGCAGTTATACAAACATGACTTCCAGGATATCAGGTACAAACATAGGGATTTTGTGTTATTGTGGACTACCGTCTCCGTTGCTAACGTCACGTAAAGAGCATAGCTTTGGGAGGCAGTTCTATGGTTGTGCCAGAGGTGTTTTAGCTCGTTACGGTTTCTTCCGGAGGGCTGATAGTCCCTCATATTACACTGACAGTAGTCATGCCAGCAATCATGTGAATCTGATGTTTCCTCCGTCTGACAGTGCAGATGAGGACCGACGTAGCCAGAGTCTGAAGTTAAATATTTTAATATTTCTCCTTATTGTCGTACTTGTATTTGTGCTTTTTTTAGTTCTCCTGGTACTCATTAGGGTGTGAAAACTGTATGATATTTTTAGAACTGATCTGTGATTATCGTATGTTTCTGCACTATATGTTTCTTTCCTATCAATAAGCTATTCTGAATAAGCTGCCCCAATCAGTTTTATCAGACAGGGGCGGGAATATCATTTAACCACCAATAAGCTAGTGTGAATAAGCTGCTCCAAACAGCAAACCAGATTATTCTAATAATCTGCAGATTATCAGATTATTAGAATAATCTGCTTATCAGCACATTATAAATAATCCACAACTTTGCCAAACAGACCCTAAATGACTAAAATTGGACTTAATAGGTGATTGACTCAATTCTTATGTTGGTTGACCAAGTCTGTAATTAGGTTAAACAGGACCTGAAGAGGATTGGCTAGGTTGGACTTAGGTTGAGCTTGGGCTAGGTAAACTTAGTCTAAATTAAACCTGAACCCTAATTAACGTGTTTTATTTATAAAAATTATTTTAAACATGATTTTAAAATTTTCAAACCTCTGTTAAAGGTCAAATGTTCAATCAGAGAGAGTTTTATATTTTATAATTTTTATAATTTTTAATTTACATAAATATGTCGTTTCGTTCAAAAACCAAAATGCAAATATAGAAAAACTAAAATGTCTTAGAAAAATGAGAGAAGCTTTCCCCAAGGCCATATAATATTTTGCTAAATTTCATATTTTTCCCATTTATATTTTAATTTTTATGATTTAAATACTCTAGAACTTCCAAAATTAATTAAAAAATATTTAATTGATGAAAAATCATGATTTTAGTTTTAAAAAATTCTCCTCCTTTTTCTGAGTTCATAGCATCTTTCAGTTTATTTTTTGAAGTTTTTCATAGAAAGTTATGTAATTTTGAAATTTAATCATAATTTTTAAAATAGAAGAATAAAAAAATATATAATTTTTGTTTTTCTATATGACTAAAATTATATATATATCATATCACAATGCTGCAGTGATATTTAAAATATATATATATATAATTTTTGAAATTATTTATATTAATTTTGGTCATCTCCATGGATGTAATGACTGCAACATTGTGATATGAAAATGCAATGTTTATGATGATCGTTGGGATTATGAATGATGATGCAATGTATTGGAGTCCAAAGAGGTGTAGAACAGTGCAAGGCTTTCCTATGGTTCAAAGGTCCTATAGGAATTCTCATCAGGGTTCCCTTATGTAATCTCTAATCTTTGTATTAAAAAATTATTAATCACATATAGAGCCAATATAGAGAACAGAGATTTGGTTGAAATGTCTAAGAAGAAGGTGGGTTCCATTTCTAAGATGCTAAGATAGTCATCAGGAAAGTCTTAAGGCTACATCCTAGTCACTAAAGGAAAGACCCAAAACCCTCACCCAAAAGTGAGGTCAACAGAGCTAATCCTCAAGCTTCTCTTCCCTTTTTCAATTTTTCTTTTCTTTTTATTTTTCTTTTTCTTTTCTTTTTCTTTTTCTTTTCTTTCTCTTGTTCTTTTCTTTTTCTTTTTCAGGTAAGGATTATTATATATGGATATGTTTTTAATGATTTTGAATCTCACTCTTCATTTTTTAAAGCAAAGAGTTGATATTTTCCTTTCACTTAAAAATAGAATAATAGTTTTGAAAATTACTTTCAATAAAATAAATTTAAGTTTTGAAACTAAAATTCTAAATCTTTTAAATTTTTCAAAAATACAATTTTTCTCACTAATGATAGTTACACTATATTTAGTATTTTCCACACTAAAAATTTTAACTTTAAGTTTTTCTTTATTACTATAAATTTTAACTAAATTCTCTTACTCATTTCTATATTCAAAAATTTACTTCTCTAATATAACTTCATATACATAATCATTTTTCTTCAAATCAAAATCAAATTTATTTGAAGCACAATTGAGAACAAATAAATTTTTAAGTTCGTTAGAAAATTTTTAATTTGTCTCACAAACTTAAATTTTTAATAAAAATAAAACATTGTATCATCATATAAATATTAGCAGGAATGAAAACTAAAAATAACTTGCTTGCACGAATTTTTATATCCTAAACATGCAAGTACAAAAAAAAATTAAAACAGGAGTAAAAATTTAAATTGATCAAATTTTAATTTTCTTAACATATAGGATTCATCAGACTTCTATACAGTGGAGTATAACATAAAAACAAGCAAATACACTAACAAACAGACATAACTGCAACATAAATAAAAATAACTGGTAGTAAATTAAAAATTTTAAACATGCAGCTTTTTAAAGTAAAAAGTTAGCTAGATTCTAAACCCTCCCAAGATCCAAAATTAAGTTCAGCACACACTAACTAAATACATTAAACAACACAATTATCACAATTACTACCACACAAACATAATATCTACTCTTAAAACACAAATACATCACAGAAGGTGTACGGAACAAAACACAACATAACAAAAACTAACAGTCTCAACAATAATAATTGAAAACACAACACAAAGTATAGAACAATTGCACTAACAACAGTTCATAACATCACATACACTAAAAATATCAAACAAAACTAAAGATTCAAACTAATCATCATTCTCCTCTTCATCACTATCGTCACTACGCCAAACAGCTGTAGGCTTATATGGTGGATATTCGGGGTACTGAGGAAATATAATATCCTGGTTTCCTCTCATAAGGTTTTCCATAGCTAAATTAAATTCACCCTCATAATCACTATGTCTCTTCATATACCCGTCCATATGCTCTATAAAATGTTCTAAATTCAATACCTTATCCGCAGTGTAGTTGACATTGTGCAAAATCTTCTATCATAACTGTGACATAGAATCAGATCTAGACGTCTGACCCCGTGATGTAGAAGCATGTGAAGTAAAAGCTCGTGACATTGAAGCAACAAAACTATTGGAGAGTTCACCCCTCAAACCAAAAATAGAATGATGTGAATAAGATTTCACATTCACACTAGTAATGGGCTTTAGTGGCTGTAAAATTTCCTCTCATATGTCAAATCTAACTCTAACCTGTTCGTATAAAGAAAAGATCAAGGATGTGAATCCCTAAATTGCAGTAGTAGCAGGGATGACAAAACTGACAATAACTCCATAACTCAAAGCTCCAATATCAATAGGCTTGAACTATTGAATGCAATAGCTCAAGGTTGCTTGATCTCAAGTCACTTCACTCAAATGATTTGTAGGTAGCAGACAAGCATAAATAAAATAATGTCATGCCTTTGCAGTGGCATCCAACTTTGAAGTAGAAAATTTTACTTTTCTATCATTTGTGATCTTCCAAAGCCCTCTTCCATCGGTAAAAGATGAAATAATCTCGTCTAACTCCTCTTCTGTAGGACTATAATTTGAATAAAATCACAAAATACATCACTGTATCGATTTTTAAACTTTTAAAACACTGCTTAGGAATTAATTTTCTACTTCAACAGCTCCTCCCAAACTTTTAAAACACTGCTTAGGAATCAATTTTCTTGATTACAGTACATCACTGTATCGATCCCGAGCTCTCAAACTAACAAACTTGTTTGAATCAAATGGAGCCTTCCCCTTACTCCTCTTTACTCTTGGTGCCATTTCTAAAAAATGTATAAAATTAAAAATAAATTCCACATTCAACTCCAAATCACTAAATTAAACTCCTAAAAGCTTAAACTAACAAACTCATGCCTTTTCCATAGATTTTTCTCAAATTTTCACCATGAATACTGATTTTTGGGTAGCTCGTGAATGTGCTCAAAATACATCGTGAAAATAAAAAATGTGTACATAGAAGTGAAGCTCTTACCTTAAGGATACCAAATCTATCAATTTTTTTACCTCAAATCTTCAAGAAATCTTCAAATGTGGTGAGCCTTAGCTTAGAAATCACGAATGGCTTAAGGAGGAAGATGAAGAAAGGTGTGAAAATGGTGGTTTCAGACCGATTTTTTACTTAAAACTGTTCTCGAACTGGTTTTCATGAACTGGCGCTTAAGTACAAATGGTTCAGGCATATGTATCTCGGTTTAGATGAGCTTAAGAGTGGGTCTTGGAGCTAAGGCGCCAGTGCACAAATTTTAATTTTTTTGATTTAAGTGAAATGCACTCCTAGCCTAAGTCAACCAACCCTACATGGTCTCACAACACTTTATGTATTATTTCCTTCCCTCTTAACTCTCCTCTTACTCAAGATTCACCAATCTTAACTAATTCAATTCAACACATAATAACACAAAATTTCACATAAACAAAACACTTAGATTCAATCATGAACAATTACACATGTTTTCAAATACATGGGTTCTCAATCCAAATTGTCTTGGATGAGAAAATTCCTAATACAAACACTAGACAATTATCACATAATAACATATTAAATTCACTTAACATTAAATAAAGACTAAACTACACAAGCACTAAACCATGAACTAAATTTCATTCTCCAGTTGGTGGAACGAATCCTGGCCTCTCATTAGTCTCTCCTTTAGTATTTGGAATGTATATCTGAATGAATGGATGATGATTAATTACTCTAGTTGAATCTTCTTCAATCCACTTATCTTTAGATACATAGCCTTGTCAGCTTCTTCTCTAAAACTAGTATGGCTAAACTGCATCTTAAGTTGTCATCCCACATGATCTAGATGCACATTAACTTCCATCATTTTTGCTTCAATTGAAGTCATGTCAGCCTGAATCTTAGTGATTTTCTCCATTATCCCTTCGATACTAACTACGAGGAAACTATTATATAACTCTTGCACATTCTGACTAATAAAATTCTTTCTCATTGCCTCCTCCTTCTTCAAATCACTCTTCAAACTCTCTCTTTTTCACTTAGGATTTAGGGTTAAAATTGAATTGTGATAAAAATCCTTACATAACTCTATTATTTATAGGCTCCAAACTCTTCCTACAACTCCTAGGCACATTTTAGAATTGTCTCCCACGTTAAAGCTAACCAAAACTCGGTTAAAACTCTTAAAATTGAAATTCATACATATTTTTTAACTGTCACGCTTAAACACCAGATATCGGCGCTTAAGTTCTAGTGCTCAATTTAACACGGGTGATCTTAACATCTAAATACTCGTTCTAACATGTTTAAATCATCTTTAAAGGTCTTAAAATAATCACTAACTTAATATTAAATCAAAAATACTATAATTTTCTAAATCACATAAAATAACATAACAATAAAAATAAACATATAGATAACTATGGGTTGTCTCCCACAGAGCGCTTGGTTTAACATCGTCAGCCCGACGTAACCATTGCTTATTCTGGTTGACCCAACATCATAAAATCATTTAATTTAAGTTGGTCACCTAAAAAGTAGGATTTCAGCCTATGACCATTCACTTTAAATATTTTGTCAGTTTTAGGATCTTTGATATCCACAGCTCCATAGGGATAAACTTTCATTACAACAAATGGGCCCATCCACCTAGACTTAAGTTTTCCTGAAAATAATCTTAACCTTACATTGTAAAGAAAAACTTGTTGCCCTGAATGAAAATTTTTTGTAAGAATCCTCTGATCATGTCACATCTTCATCTTTTTGTTGTAAATCTTAGCACTTTCATAAGATTCATTCCTTATCTCTTCAAGCTCATTCAATTGCAAAAACCTTTTCTCGCCAGCATCTTTTAAATTATAATTAAATTCTTGAATTGCCCAAAATACTTTATGCTCAAGTTTAACTGGGAAGTGACAAGCTTTCCCAAATATTTGCCTGTATGGGGACATTCTTATAGGACTTTTGTATGTAGTCCTATAAACCCACAAATCATAGTCATGCTTGACTGACCAATCCATTTTGGTTGGATTCACAGATTTTTCAAAATTTTTTAAATTTCACGATTTGATAATTCAGCCAAACCACTTGTTTGAAGATGATAAGTACTAGAGATTCTATGGTTTATATAATATTTCCTTTATAACTTCTCCATTATTGCGTTCCTGAAACGACTTCCCCTATCAGTTATGATTACTCTTAGTATCCCAAATCTATAAAATATGTTTGTTCTTAAAAACTTTGTAACACTTTGAGTATCACATCGAGGTAAAACAACAACTTCTATCCATTTGGATACATAATCTGCTGCTAATAGTATATATAAATTTTTGAAAGATGGTATAAATGGTCCCATGAAATTTAATCCCCAAACATCAAAATCTCAACTTCTAACACATACTTGAGAGGCATATCATATATCCTAGAAATATTGCCCACTCGTTTTCATCGATCACAAGTTTTAATAGAAGTGTTAACATCTCTAAAGATTGTTGGTCAATAAATCCATATTGTAAAATTTTGTATGTTGTTTTATCAACACCAAAATGTCCCCCAAAATCAGAAAATGACATTTTTGGATATTCTCATAAGTTTCTTTTATAGGCCCACATCTTCAAATAATTAGATCATTTCCTTATTTATATAAAAATGGGTCATCCAAAAAATAAGCCTTAGCTTCAGATAAGAATTTCCTCTTCTGTTGGTATGTCATTCCATAGGGTATAATATCGCTAACATTAAAATTCACAATGTCAACATACCATAGAACACACCACTCATTAACCTTGAACAATTCTTCATCTGGAAAATGTTCATTAATCTCATTTTCAAAACTAAGCGGTTTCCCCAATTCAAGTCTAGACAAATGATTAGCAATTTTATTGTCAGCTCCCTTCCTATCTACTATTTCAAAGTTAAATTCTTACAAAAGAAGAACCCATATTATTAAACTTGCTTTTGCGTCCTTCTTTTTCATTAAATATTTATAAGTAAAATGATTTGTATGCACAATACATTTAGTTTTAATTAAGTATGATCTAAATTTATCAAAAACATATACTACTGATAATAAATCTTTTTCAATTTTGGTATAATTAATTTGAGCTTCATTAAGAGTTCTGCTAGCATAGTATATAACTTTGAAAATCTTACCATGCTTTTGTCCTAAAACAACTCCAATACATAATCACTAGCATCACACATCAATTCAAAAGGTTTTCCCCAATTTGATGAAATAATAATTGGTGCAGTGACTGGTTTTTCTTTTAATAAATCAAAAGCTTTTAGGCACTCTTTATCAAAATTAAAAATTACTTCTTTTTTCAAGTAAATGGCATAGAGACTTAGCAATTTTTGAAAAGTCTTTAATTTACCACTTGTAGAATCCAACATGTCCTAAAAAACTCCTAATTTCCTTCACACTTGTTGGGTGAGGTAAATTAGCGATCACTTGAAGTTTTGCAGGGTTTACTTCCATACCATTTTTTGAAATTTGATGTCCTAAAATTATTCCTCCTACTATCATAAATTGACATTTTTTTTCCAATTAAGGTCTAAATTTGTTTCTTCATAGCGCTTAAGAACTTTTGATAAATGTTTTAAACATGATTCAAATGAAGTTCCAAACACTGAAAAAGTCATCCATAAAAACTTCAATCCCATTTTCAATTAACTTACAAAAATAGCCATCATCTTTAAAATATAGCAGGTGTGTTACATAAACCAAAGTACATTCTTCTAAAAGCAAATGTACCATAAGGACTGGTAAAAGTTGTTTTCACTTGATCCTCAAGAGTTATTTGTATTTGGTGACAACTAATATATCCATCTATAAAACAAAAGTATTTAAGCCCAGCTAGTCTATCCATCATTTAATCTAGAAAGGGTAGTGGAAAATGATCTTTCCAGTGGCGAGATTTAATTTTTTATAATCAATGCATATTCGCAATCATGTGACTTGTTTTGTTGGTATTAAGTCATTATGTTCTTTTAAAGTCACATTCACTCTGCCTTTCTTCGGAATGCGGTGAATTGGACTAAGCCATGCACTATCTGAAATAAGGTAGACAATTCCAACATCTAACAACTTTAGAATTTCTTTCTTAACAAATTATTTCATAATAGGATTCAATCTCTTTTGAGGATCAGCCCTAGGTTTGCAGTTCTTTTCCCTATGAATTAAGTGCATACAAATTGAAGGACTGATTCCTTTTATATCTGAAATCATCCATCCAATTGCTTTCTTGTAACTCTTTAAGGTTTTCATCAAACTCTCTTCTTCTTTTGGAGTTAATTTTGAGGAAATTATAACAAGTAATGTGGAGGAATTACCTAAAAAGACATACTTCAAATGTTTAGAAAGCAACTTTAACTCAAGCTCAGAAGGTTTTTCGATTGATGGAGAAAAATATCTATCTTTTTATGTCGCGTCCAAAACTTTAAAACTTTCTCGAACATAATTTGAATCTTCCTTTTATAAATATTCATATTGATCTAATTCCTCTTCTTGTTTGTATTCCAACTCTTTAACTTCAATTTTTTTTCTTCAATAGTTGCTTTTAAATGAAATTTACTTAAATATCTTATCACATCCATTCTATAGCATTCATCATATTTACCTTCTGAAAGATATTTCATTGATTTAGAATTATTAAATGTAACTATGTGATCATTGACACACATAGTTAATTCTCATTTATGCACATCTATCATTGCTCTTCGAGTGGCTAGGAAAGGTCTTCCTAAAATGATAGGTATCTCTTTATCTTTCTTCATATCTAGCACAATAAAATCAACAAGAAAGATAAATTGATCCCCTTTCACTAGGACATCTTCTATAACTCCCTTAGGATATGTATTCAATAATCTGCTAGCTGCAGAGTTACAGTAGTAGGGGATATTTCTCCTAATCTCAATCTTTTAAATATTGATAATGACATAAGGTTAATGTTTGCTCCTAAATCACATAAAGCTTCTCATAAAATATGTCTCCTATTGCACATGGAATTGTAAAGCTATCTGGATCTTTATACTTTTCAGGAAGATTTTTCTAAATTATAGCACTGCACTCCTCACTAAGTGCAACAGTCATTAGCTTCAAACTTTCTTTTCCTATTAAGAATATCCTTCATAAACTTTACATAGCTTGACATCTGTTCTAAAGCTTCAACAATTGGAATATTAATTGTAAGCTTCTTAAAAATTTCCATAAATTTTGAAAATTGCTTATTCAACTTTTATTGTCAAAGCCTCTGAGGAAATGGAGGTGGTGGTTTTCCAAATCAACCTTAAGTGGAGAAATATGTCTCTCTAAACCTTTTGGAGTATCTTCTTTTGGTTCTTCAATATCTGCTCTCTCTACTTCAGTCTATTTTTAAACTCTACCTTCCAATTCTCTTCCGCTTCTGAGTTGAACAACTTTTACTTACTCTTTATTGTGGTCTTTCAGATTTACTTCTGCATTACTAGGAATTCCTTGGGATATGTTACTCGATTAATTTGCTATTTGTCCCAATTGATTCTCAATATTTCTAATTGTAGCTCCTTGACATTGTAATTGATTTCTCATTTGTAACACCACTTCCTCTATAGACAACTTATTCTCCTTAAATTGTGGATTACTGTTAAAACCTAGAGGATACGTAGGTCTATAATTCTATTCCCTTGGTTGTTCCAATTTCCCAATGGGTTTACTTGACTGTTCCCCCATTGTTGATTACTACCACCCAAAGTATTATTCTAGTTAAATTTAGGATGGTTCTTCCAACCTTGGTTATAATAATTTGAATAAGAGTTATTCTACTTGTTATTTATGACATTTAAAGTCTCTAATGATTCTTGAGAATCTACCATTTGGCCTAATGAATTCTCTTTGATCATGAAAATTAGTTGAGAAAAATTCATTCCAAATTCGTCTAACTTCCTGGAAATTGCAACAACTTTATTTGCTAATATGGCAAAAGCATCAGTTTCATTAATATTGGATACTTTCTTAAGATTTACCCTTTTAGAAGGCCACTGAAAATTTTTTGTAGTCATTTCTTTAATTAAAGCAAATGCTTCATGAAATAGTTTCGACATCAATGAACCACCAGCAGTGGCATCGACAATAGATATAAGAGATTAAGCTAATCCATTATAAAATGTTTGAATTATTAACCAATCTGGAATAACATGGTGTAGACACTTTCTTAAGAGTTCTTTAAATCTGTCATATGCTTCATAAATAGATTCCCCTTCAAACTGACAAAAAGAAGTAACATAATTTCTAAGCATCACTATTTTTTATGGTAGAAAATATTTAGCAAGGAATTTCTGGACTAAATCACTCCAAGTTCTGATAGATCCAGGTGATAACAAATGTAACCATATCTTAGCTTTATCCCTCAATGAGAAAGGAAATAATCTAAGTCTGATAACATCATCTAATACACCATCATATTAAATGTAGCACACAATTATAGAAAATTGGCAAGATGTAAATTTAGATTTTCAACTAGTGCTCCCTCAAACTGATTATTTGATACCATTTGGATAATAACAGGTTTAAGTTCAAATAGCCATTAGTGCAGGTTTTTGAATACTACAATGAAGTTCATCCACTGTAAAGTTTGCATAATCTCTTAAAGGTCAAAATTCTTCAACATTTTGATTATTTTGATTTTTTATTTCTTGAAAATTTTCAGTAATTTTTAATTTTTTTTGTTTTTCTAATAGTTTTTATCTACTTCAGAAACGTAAGGCACAAGTATTGTGGAACCTGAACTACACATACATTATTATAAAATACCTGTCAAATAAAATAAAATAAAAACACACAAACAAGAACATAATATATAAAAACAACATTATAATATTTCTATAATAAATCTTAAAGTTTAAATAAGACTTTATGAAAATAGAAATTTTTGCTCTATAAAAACTCTTTTGAAAATTTTGCAAATTTCTGTAATTTAACTCCCAAAAAACGACACCAAAAACTTGATCCCGACTTTCTATATAGATGTAAATTGCGATGTATGTGATTATATGTCTTGTTTCCTTAATTGTTATTCTTAATTTGAAACAAAGTCAAAAACATGATACAAAGCAATAGCTAAGTAAGTTTTTCATATGAAACAAATAAGAATACAATTAAAATATTTAAATATGGGATACTACGCAAGTAAACCTATCGTTATCAAGTAATATATGACTTTTTGATTAAACCACAAATATCGAACGCACAGAGAGATTAACAATATGCACTTTAGAAAACTAGAAAGTTTAGATTACAAAAATCTACTTCGCAAAATATTCTTACTTACACTTAAGAGGCTATAGTAGGAATGAAAATTTGATTCTTTTTGTAATTTTTTATTTATGAAAATAAAGTAAGCAACTAATTAACTTAATTAGCTATTTGCAAGATGAATGATATATAAACAAAATATCTTTTTTCTTATCATGAATCAGTAATAAGTATACAAATTATGTTGTGGAAGTATGCTAAATGTGTTGTGTCAAATAGGGGCAATAATATTTTTTACTCTTATAAGAGATGCTATAAAGAACATTGGCTAATCAATAGTTTGAATAGTCTTGAAGACCGGTTAGGTAGGGAAGAAACTAGCCTCACTCTAGAGTTCTTTTTCTCCCTTCACTTGAGAGCTAACATCTCTTATCAAAACCTAAAATTATAAATCAAACTGGGGGCTTTAGCCTGTCACTCTAAAGCCTTCTAATTCAACACCCTTGAAAAGTTTATTTCCCTATTTAATTGCACTCAACCCCATTAACTACATTCTCATTCATGAAATCAATATGTGATTCTAACCATTTTTTTACTGTGACAATACCATCTCATGAAGCCGGTTTCGCGATTGTAGCCGAACTCCTCAATGTCTTCTAGAGGAAAGAGACCTTTGGGGAGGCAGAGCTGTTCTAGCAGTTCGATGGACTTCTTCTTGCAGAGTTCATCTCCTGTGTAAATCTCAGCACCTTCGCGGTGGTTTTGGATGGTCTGAGATGCCATTGTTGGATTTAGAAAGCAGAAGAAGCAGAGGAGATTATGTGAGAATAGATAGGAAGCAGAGGAGAAAGGAGGTGATGAGAGGGGAGGAGAGGCTAAGATTGGTATTTATAAGAGCCTCTGTGCTTGCTTAGAAAGAAGGCTGTTGACACTTTGGCGTTTCCAAAGGTTTAGGAAAGAAGAAAGTCAACGGCGGCGGCTAATTTTTAATATTATTGCTAAAACAGTGGTTTTTTTCATAGTTTTCTAATTCATTTTTTTATTGGCCTTCTCTTCATGTCCACCAATCCACAATAAGTAGAAAATTTCATTCAATCATCCAACATTGTATGTCACAACAATCAATCAACAATAGTCACGTCACCATATAAGTTATTGACAACAAAAAATATAGATTAAACTAAGTGTAGTCATAAAGATAAATAATTATCTCAAATCCTCTCCACCAATTGACTTGAAGTTCCTTTGAATTCTCTTCCTTCACTCATAAAACAAACTAACTCTCAAAATAAAAAGGAAGTGGCCGACGACGGCGGTTACTTGGATGTATGATGGCTGTTAAATCTGATGGGTGGTTGGCCTCTTGGCTTGATGATCCAAGTCTCCTTTAATAAAAATCCAAAATGTGCATTGGTGTCCTTTCAAAATTTTTCTTCATTCAATGAATCTTTTAGAATTTGCCTCTTCAAAAGCTAATTAAATTAATTTTGGTGTCCATGGAATATTTCCCACATTCTTACTAAGGGTTGCTTCAAACACCTCTTCAAAAATTCATCTAAATTCAATGAATCATCAAGTAACTACTTCTGACGCTTACGCACGGGATACCTGGTGCTTAGGCACGAGCCTCTGACGCTTAGGCGTCAGTCTTTGGAGCTTAGGTGACCCAGTTCATTTTTTCACCTTTCTTCATTTTTGCTCCAAATTTGACCCATTTTCACTCCTTTTAGCATTTTTCATTCATTTGATTATACCTTAAAGAAAAATACACAAATACCTTTCATTAAAGCACAATATCTCAAAAATAGGTTTAAAAGGGAGTATAAAAACACTATATTTTTAGGTGTATCAGTATATTATATAAATTTGTACATTAATAGCTTTTATAGATTCTAACATATGTTATATTGTAATAATATGTTCGTAAATATATCAATATACATGCGTATGCCTTTAAAATATTGTGCATATTTTGATTTATATTTATGTATGATGAGGATGATGAGGAAGATGAGGAAGGTGTGGGAGAGTGAGCAGATGTGTATTTTGAAATCTATTTTAATTCATTTTATAGTAATACCTCCTTACATCATATTCATACTTGTATAGTGGTTTTTTCATGCATTAAGGCCAAGAAATTTTTAACAAATTTTAATGTGATAAACATGTCCAAATGTTATGACATGACATAAACATAGTTGTTACAATNAATTCCAAATTGGTCTAACTTCCTTGAAATTGCAACAACTTTATTTGCTAATACGGCAAAAGCATCAGTTTCATTAATATTGGATACTTTCTTAAGATTTATTCTTTCAGAAGGCCATTGAAAATTTTTTATAGCCATTTCTTCAATTAAAGCAAAAGCTTCATGAAATGGTTTTGACATCATTGAACCACCAGCAGTGGCATCGACAATAAATCTAAGAGATCCAGCTAATCCATTATAAAATGTTTGAATTATTAACCAATCTGGAATAACATGGTGTGGATACTTTCTTAAGAGTTCTTTAAATCTATCCTATGCTTCATAAATAGATTCCCCTTCAAACTGACAAAAAGATGTAACATAATTTCTAAGCTTCACTATTTTTTATGGTAAAAAATATTAGCAAGGAATTTCTGGGCTAAATCACTCCAAGTTTTGATAGATCTAGGTGATAATGAATGTAACCATATCCTAGCTTTATCCCTCAACGAGAAAGGAAATAATCTAAGTCTAATAACATCATCTAACACACCGTCATATTAAATGTAGCACATAATTCTAGAAAATTGGCAAGATGTAAATTTAGATTTTTAATTGGTGCTCCCTCAAACTGATTATTTGATACCATTTGGATAATAACAGGTTTAAGTTCAAATCAAATAGCNTTCACTATTTTTAATGGTAGAAAATATTTAGCAAGGAATTTCTGGGCTAAATCACTCCAAGTTCTGATAGATCCAGGTGATAACGAATGTAACCATATCTTAGCTTTATCCCTCAATGAGAAAGGAAATAATCTAAGTCTGATAACATCATCTAATACACCATCATATTAAATGTAGCACACAATTATAGAAAATTGGCAAGATGTAAATTTAGATTTTCAATTGGTGCTCCCTCAAACTGATTATTTGATACCATTTGGATAATAACAGGTTTAAGTTCAAATCAATTAGCCATTAGTGCAGGTTTTTGAATACTACAATGAAGTTCATCCATTGTAAAGTTTGCATAATCTCTTAAAGGTCAAAATTTTTCAACATTTTGATTATTTTGATTTTTTATTTCTTAAAAACTTTCAGTAATTTTTAATTTTTTTTGTTTTTCTAATAGTTCTTTCTAATTCAGAAACGTAAGGTACAAGACTTGTCGAACCTGAACTACACATACATTATTATGAAATACATGTCAAATAAAATAGAATAAAAACACACAAATAAGAACAAAATAAATAAAAACAACATTATAATATTCCTATAATAAATCTTAAAGTTTAAATAAGACTTTATGAAAATAGAAATTTTTGCTTTATAAAANCATTTCTTGAAAATTTTCAGTAATTTTTAATTTTTTTTGTTTTTCTGATAGTTCTTTCTAATTCATAAACGTAAGGCACAAGTCTTGTGGAACCTGAACTACACATACATTATTATAAAATACATGTCAAATAAAATAAAATAAAAACACACAAACAAGAACTTAATATATAAAAACAACACTACAATATTCCTATAATAAATCTTAAAGTTTAAATAAGACTTTATGAAAATAGAAATTTTTGCTTTATAAAAACTCTTTTGAAAATTTTGCAAATTTCTGTAATTTAACTCCCCAAAAACGACGCCAAAAACTTGATCCCGACTTTCTATATAGATGTAAAATGCGATGTATGTGATTATATGCCTAATTTCCTTAATAGTTATTCTTAATTTGAAACAAAGTCAAAAACATGATACAAAGCAATAGCTAAGTAAGTTTTCCATATGAAACAAATAAGAATACAATTAAAATATTTAAATATGGGATACTATGCAAGTAAATGTATCGTTATAAAGTAATATATGACTTTTTGATTAAGCCACGAATATCGAACCCACAGAGAGATTAACAATATGCACTTTAGAAAACTAGAAAGTTTAGATTACAAAAATCTACTTCGCAAAATATTCTTACTTACACTTAAGAGGGTATAATAGGAATGAAAATTTGATTCTTTTTATAATTTTTTATTTATGAAAATAAAGTAAGCAACTAATTAACTTAATTAGCTATTTTCAAGATGAAAGATATATAAATAAAATATCTTTTTTTTTATCATGAATCAGTAATAAGTATACAAATTATGTTTTGGAAGTATGCTAAATGTGTTGTGCCAAATAGGGGCAATAATATTCTTTACTCTTATAAGAGATGCTATAAAGAACATTGGCTAATCTATAGTTTGAATAGTCTTGAAGACCAGTTAGGTAAGGAAGAAACTAACCTCACACTAGAGTTGTTTTGCTCCCTCCACTTGAGAGCTAACATCTCTTATCAAAACCTAAAATTATAAATCAAATTGGGGGCTTTAGTCTGTCACTCTAAAGCCTTCTAATTCAACACCCTTGAAAAGTTTATTTCCCTATTTACTTGCACTCAACCCCATGAACTACATTCTCATTTATGAAATCAATATGTGATTCTAACCATTTGTTGACTGCGACAATACCATCTCAGATCTTACATGTTCTCACAACATGTATTGACATCTTAATTGGTCAAATTAAGAAGTAAATGAAGTGCAAGGTCTCAAATCATCTAAACTTCTTCCAACATTGAATCTAATACTTCACAAAACATCCTTTAAACACTTAGTTAATTATTATTTTAAAGAAAAAGATAAAGAAGATTACTTAGAATCCATAAGGAAAGCACAACCACACATGAGTTTAAAAGTAGAAATCATGCACACAAACAAAAAATATAGATTAAACTAAGTGTAGTCATAAAGATAAATAATTATCTCAAATCCTTTCCACCAAATGTCTTGAAGTTCCTTTGAATTCTCTTCCTTCACTCACAATACAAACTAACACTCAAAATAAAAAGGAAGTGGTCGACGACGGCGGTTACTTGGATGTATGATGGCTGTCAAATCTGATGGGTGGTTGGCCTCTTGGCTTGATGATCCAAGTCTCCTTTAATAAAAATCCAAAATGTGCATTGGTGTCCTTTCAAAATTTTTCTTCATTCAATGAATCTTCTAGAATTTGCATCCTCAAAAGCCAATTGAATTAATTTTTGTGTCCATGGAATATTTCCCACATTCTTACCAAGGGTTGCTTCAAACACCTCTTAAAAAATTCATCTAAATTCAATGAATCATCAAATAACTACTTCTGACGCTTAAGCGCGGGATACCTGGTGCTTAGGCGTGAGCCTCTGACGCTTAGGCGTCAGTCTTTGGAGCTTAGGTGACCCAGTTCATTTTTGCACCTTTCTTCATTTTTGCTCCAAATTTGACCCATTTTCACTCCTTTTAGCATTTTTCATTCATTTGATTATACCTTCAAGAAAAATACACAAATACCTTTCATTAAAGCACAATATCTCAAAAATAGGTATAAAAGGGAGTATAAAAACACTATATTTTTTAGGTGTATCAGTATATTATATAAATTTGTACATTAATAGCTTTTATAGATTCTAACATATGTTATATTGTAATAATATGTTCGTAAAAATATCAATATACATGAGTATGCCTTTAAATATTGTGCATATTTTGATTTATATTTATGTATGATGAGGAAGATAAGGAAGGTGTGGGAGAGTGAGGAGATGTGTATTTTGNAATGTATGCGATTATATGCCTAGTTTCCTTAATAGTTATTCTTAATTTGAAACAAAGTCAAAAACTTGATACAAAGCAGTAGCTAAGCAAGTTTTCCATATTAAACAAATAAGAATACAATTAAGATATTTAAATATGGGATACTACGCAAGTAAACGTATCGTTATCAAGTAATATATGACTTTTTGATTAAGCCACAAATATCGAACCCACAGAGAGATTAACAATATGCACTTTAGAAAACTAAAAAGTTTAGATTACAAAAATCTACTTCGCAAAATATTCTTACTTACACTTAAGAGGCTATAATAGGAATGAAAATTTGATTCTTTTTGTAATTTTTTATTTATGAAAATAAAGTAAGCAACGAATTAACTTAATTAGCTATTTGCAAGATGAAAGATATATAAATAAAATATCTTTTTTCTTATCATGAATCAGTAATAAGTATACAAATTATGTTGTGGAAGTATGCTAAATGTGTTGTGCCAAATAGGGGCAATAATATTCTTTACTCTTATAAGAGATGCTATAAAGATCATTGGCTAATCTATAGTTTGAATAGTCTTGAAGACCAGTTAGGTAGGGAAGAAACTAGCCTCACTCTAGAGTTCTTTTTCTCCCTCCACTTGGGAGCTAACATCTCTTATCAAAACCTAAAATTATAAATCAAATTGGGGGCTTTAGCCTGTCACTCTAAAGTCTTCTAATTCAACACCCTTGAAAAGTTTATTTCCCTATTTATTTGCGCTCAACCCCATGAACTACATTCTCATTCATGAAATCAATATGTGATTCTAACCATTTTTTGATTGAGACAATACCATCTCAGATCTTACATGTTCTCACAACATGTATTGGCATCTTAATTGGTCAAATTAAGAAGTAAATGAAGTGCAAGGTCTCAAATCATCTAAACTTCTTCCAAAATTGAAGTCTAATACTTCACACAACATCCTTTAAACACTTCGTTAATTATTATTTTAAAGAAAAAGATAAAGAAGATTACTTAGAATCCATAAGGAAAGCACAACTACACATGAGTTTAAAAGTAGAAATCATGCACACAAACAAAAAATATAGATTAAAACTAAGTGTAGTCATAAAGATAAATAATTATCTCAAATCCTCTCCACCAAATGTCTTGAAGTTCCTTTGAATTCTCCTCCTTCACTCACAATACAAACTAACACTCAAAATAAAAAGGAAGTGGCCGACGACGGCGGTTACTTGGATGGATGATGGCTGTCAAATCTGATGGGTGGTTGGCCTCTTGGCTTGATGATCCAAGTCTTCTTTAAAAAAATCCAAAATGTGCATTGGTGTCCTTTCAAAATATTTCTTCATTCAATAAATCTTCTAGAAGTTGCCTCCTTAAAAGCCAATTGAATGAATTTTTGTGTCCATGGAATATTTCTCACATTCTTACCAAGGGTTGCTTCAAACACCTCTTCAAAAATTCATCTAAATTCAATGAATCATCAAATAACTACTTCCGACGCTTAAGCGCGGGGTACCTGGTGCTTAGACGCGAGCCTCTGACGCTTAGGCGTCAGTCTTTGGAGCTTAGGCAGCCCAGTTCATTTTTGCACCTTTCTTCATTTTTGCTCCAAATTTGACCCATTTTCACTCCTTTTAGCATTTTTCATTCATTAGATTATACCTTAAAGAAAAATACACAAATACCTTTCATTAAAGCACAATATCTCAAAAACAGGTATAAAAGGGAGTATAAAAATACTATATTTTTTAGGTGTATCAGTATATTATATAAATTTGTACATTAATAGCTTTTATAGATTCTAACATATGTTATATTGTAATAATATGTTCGTAAATATATCAATATACATGAGTATGCCTTTAAAATATTGTGCCTATTTTGATTTATATTTATGTATGATGAGGAAGATAAGGAAGGTGTGGGAGAGTGAGGAGATGTGTATTTTGAAATCTATTTTAATTCATTTTATAGCAATACCTCCTTACATCATATTCATACTTGTATAGTGGTTTTTTCTTGCATTAAGACCAAGCAATTTTTAACAAATTTTAATGTGATAAACATGTCCNTAATATAAGTATATAACTTAAAAACAGCAACCCTAACCCTACTGTTCGCGAATTGCGATTCATCCTTTCGGCGCTCCCCTCTCGAAAAGCTTTCGGCGCTCCCAAGCTTTCGGCGCTCCCAAGCTTTCGTCCGGCTCTTTCCTCGCCTCAAAATCGCAAAAAGTTCGTTAACGAGAGCTTAGGGTTGAATGATTGTGTTCTTTCTATGATCTCTACTTCTATTTGTCTTCTATAAAGTAGGCGTTGGATCAACTACTCGGTATTCTTGCTTTAGCGCTCGATATTCTTGCTTCAGTGCTCGATATTCTTGCTTGGTTGCTTGTAAGGCCAACGAAACGTCTTTTTTTAGTATATTTTCTTTAACATTTCTAGTTTATCTTCATGCTTGCCTATTAGGTTAAATTTTCATAATTTTTTTTAGGTTTATTTCTTCTTTTTTGGTGACATATGTTTATGTAGATATGTTTGTCTTCTTATTGACTATGCGTTTTTTTCTATGAGTGAAACCTAGGGTTTTTAAGTGAAACCTAGGTTTTCTAAGTGAAACCTAGGTTAATAATGACTGTTTGTCTTCTTTGGGAGTAAAGTTTATCTGTTTGTCTTCATATATATGTATGCTTCTTTTCATTAAGAAGGCCCTGGTGGCAGGATATTTGCAGAAGCAGCTTTATATTATTAGAAAGGATTGTATCTTCAATGAGGAACTTTTATTTGGCTTCTCAGGCAACATATATAGTCTTGCAAGTTTGCCATTAAATAGGGAGGACCATGTGATGTTTAAATGCTTAAGAATTCATTGAAACAGGGAATTATAAATACATATTAGGGATGAATCATTTGAAGAATTCTGTGGTATATATGTAAGTGCATAAGAATGCAGGATGATGAATCAGATTTGCTGTTTAGGGAGATTTATCTCCCAGATTTGCTGTTTAGGGAGATTTATATTTGCTGTTTAGGGAGATTTATCTCCCAGATTTGGTGTTTAGGGAGATTTATCTCCCAGATTTGTTGTTAATGTTCTGCTAATGGTCTTTTCAAACTACTGCTTTGTTAGATTTTATTTCTGTAAATCCATATTTTGATGGAACATTATTGTTTTCTTTCTTGGTGTGCAGAACATTGTTTTACAATGCTAAGGCTTTAGATTTCCATGTACAAATCTGATTCTACTTCTTTTTTGTGCTCATGGATCTGCCTCACCTGTCGAAATGTGCTTTATAAAATGAAATTGAGCTAGTTGGAAGCACTTCAGGTTTATATTTATGAATATACTTGAGAATTTTGAAAAGGTTAATGGTGGTTCACGTATTCAGATATTCTTTATATATCTTTATGGGGGTTGATAATAGGGGGTGACGTATCCAGAAGCTCCATATTCAAATATTCTTTATATATGTGGCTCCATTTGAGATATGCCTTGTGTTCTTGCTGGAGAAGTGTTTGTTAACATATTTTATTCAGTATATTATGAGTAAAGCTTGATTTGAGAGATTTATGCATCTTCCATGATTTGAGAGATTTATGGGTTGTTCTGTGTAATGTTTTATAGAAATTAAAAATATCTTTTTAGGGTTGTTTTGCGCACTGTTTTGGAGACATTTAAAACATTGTTTTATGGTTATTTTTTGAGACACTAAAAGTATCATTTTAGGGCTGTTTTGTGCATTGTTTTACAGATTAAAAACATCACTTTAGGGCTGTTTTGAGCATTATTTTGGAGACATTTAAAACAGTGTTTTAGGGCTGTTTTTGAGACCCTAAAAGCATCATTTTAGGGTTGTTTTGTGCATTGTTTTGCAAATTAAAAACATCACTTTATGGCTGTTTTGAGCACTGTTTTGGAGACATTTAAAACAGTGTTTTAGGGCTGTTTTTGAGACCCTACAAGCATCATTTTAGGGCTATTTTGTGCGATGTTTTACAGAAATTAAAAATATCCTTTTAGGCTTTTTTGCGCACTGTTTTGGAGACATTTAAAACATTATTTTATGGTTGTTTTTTGAGACACTAAAAGTATCATTTTAGGGTTGTTTTGTGTATTGTTTTATAGATTAAAAACATCACTTTACGGCTGTTTTGAGCACTGTTTTGGAGACATTTAAAACAGTGTTTTAGGGCTATTTTTGAGACCCTAACAGCATCATTTTAGGGCTATTTTGTGCATTGTTTTGCAAATTAAAAACATCACTGTAGGGCAGTTTTGAGCACTTTTTTGGAGACATTTAAAACAGTGTTTTAGGGCTGTTTTTGAGCACTCCTTTAAAGTGTTGTTTTCAAGACATTAAATATTCAATGCTTTTTTACACCATTCATTTTTCTGTAGATATTTATAATGTCAAATGTTGAACATTCTCAATCTGTCTCAAATGACGAACAATTGCCACTTGCAACACAAGAAGGAATCGATAGTTCTCAACCTATTGAACAGACTGTTGGAAGCACTAGTACTGAAGTACAAGGTACGAAAGAGAAGAAGAGAAAATCAGCTGTTTGGGAGTATTTTATAGATATTAAATCAAATTCAAAGGGGGTTGACGTGGCATATGTTCAATGCATTTGTTGTGGGGTGAAAATCCTTAAACCAAAGTCAGGTACAACCTCGCAGCTCCTTAGGCATGTTAAAGAATGTGCTAAGATAAAAGCGAAGAGTCAACAACAAGTTGACTTATCAGACAAGAGACAAAAGTTACTCAACTTTTTGCCTCCTGAAGTTCAGGGTGAATTAGAGATTCCTATTTTCTATGATCCTAAAAATTACGATCAACAACTTATAAGAGAAGTGATTGCAAAAATGATAATTGTACATGAGTACCCATTCGTGATGGTTGAACATGCTTGGTTCAATATATTATTAAAAATGTTGAATCCTAACTTTCAAAGTGTTTCAAGAAACATAATAAAAAATGATTGCATGAAAGTGTACGAGTGCAAGAAAGATAAGCTTAAATTTCGCCTTAAAGTTGTTTGCAGGGTTTCATTAACTGCTGATTGTTGGACTTCAAAGCAGACTATCGAATATATGTGCTTGACTGCCCATTACATTGATGAAACATGGAAGATAAGGAAGGTTATTATTAACTTTATTAAATTAGAGCCTCCACATACCAGCACTTACATTTGTGATGCTATTTGTGAATGCTTGTTGGAGTGGAATCTTTAGGATAAAATATCTANTTATCGTAATGTTTTTAATCACTATGCAATTCGAGATGGTAACTATAAATGGTTGCCTGTTGATTCAGAATGGGTTAAATATGAAAAAATCAGAAAATTTCTTCCAGTTTTCAATAATGTTACGAAGATGCTATCCGGCACTTTATATCCTACTTCAAATATATTTTTACCTGCAGTTTTGCATGTTAAGAAAATTTTGATGGAGGAGTCATTCTCAGAAGATGAATACATGAAGAATATGGCTACGAGCATGCAAATCAAATTCAATAAATATTGGGGGGAATATAATCTTCTTATGTCTATTGCAGCAATTTTGGATCCTATACTAAAACTAAAATTTATTAGTTACACATTCCCAAAGATGTACGCACATGACGAGGTTGAACAAAATCTAAAAACAGTTCAAGATGCCTTGTGGGAAATATATGCAGATTATGTTGTTGAGTGCAATGTTTCTAAAGAGGGATTTTCATATGCAATTGATCCTACCAGTTCCTCAAGTCATTTTGATGCAATGTTTGGGTTTCAAGATTTCGTTGTAGCTTCCAAATCTGTAGAACCATCGAAACCCGATTTACAAGTATACCTTGAAGAGGGATTATTCGTGGGTTCTAATGAAAATNTCCCTTCTAACTGACAATTTTGCATGAAATCCATGATTAACAAGTATTTGGGTGGAGATGACTGTGTCACTATCCAATTTTGATAGTTTTGAATTTCATTGGCCAATTGGATTTTTGCATGATGTCTTGTAATGTCCCTAAAGACCACAACAACCACATTTATGGCTACACTTGACTTTCTTAGTGTTATTTGTTGACCTTATTTTTTGTCACATAGGATTTGCAGGGACACCATCCTTTAGTCCATCACAGCAAAATTTGTCAAAAAGCTAAATAAATTTTTTTTGTTCAAGCATTGTCATGTCAGGCTCAGGCGTGACTAGGCTCAAAAGTTTCTTAGAGTGGTCATGTTAGGTTTAGCATAACTATGCACAGGCAAACTTTCTTGACATGACAGGGATCTGTGGCCTTTGTCCACAGATCAAGCCACAAACCATCACAATGTTTCACTGATGGTGATCCATGCCTAACTAATCTTTTGATGGATCATTGCCATCAGTGCCCCTATAAATAGGTCTTCTTTGGTGCTCTCTAGGACACTCCAACTCACCCAGATACTCTCTTCTACAATCCAAATTCTTTTGGCATGANTGGTCCATCACAGCAAAATTTGTCAAAAAGCTAAATAATTTTTTTTTATTCAAGCATTGTCATGTCAGGCCCAGGCGTGACTAGGCTCAAAAGTTTCTTAGAGTGGTCATGTTAGGTTTAGCATAACTATGCA
>JXCR01000687.1:0-21203 GCA_002079205.1 Phalaenopsis hybrid cultivar
GGAGTTTTTTCCTGCAACAAGCTCTTCTTTGTTCCTTTTTTACCTTTGGGCCATACCCTGCAGCTTTTTCTGTAGATGCTATTTTTTTTTTTCTGCAAGTCATACCCTGCAGCTTTTCCTGCAAGTGTTCTTCTTTTTCTACCTGCAAACCATACCCTGCAGCTTTTCCTTCAGGTGTTCTTCTTTTCCTACAGGCTATACCCTGCAGCATTTCCTATAGGTGCTCTATCTTGCAGGTGTTCTTTCTTTTCATGCAAGTCATACCCTGCAATATTCTCTGTAGGTGTTCTTTCTTTTTACTTGTAGGTCATGCCTTGCAGCTTTCCATGCAGGTGTTCTTTTTTTTCTGTGGGCCATACCCTGCAGCTTTTCCTGCGAGTGTTCTTCTTTTTCTTTTGCAGACCATAGCCTGCAACATTCTCTGTAGGTGTTCTTCCTTTTTACTTGCAGGTCATACCTAGCAACTTTTCATGCACGTGTTCTTCCTTTTCCATGCAGTCGTACCTGCAGCTTTCCGTCTAGGTTGTCTACTTTCTCGAAAACTTTCCTACAACATGATCTGTAGAAGTCTTCTGCCTACCTACACGCACTTCAGAAGCTACATTTAAAGACAACCGTATTCAACTAGAAGTCAATTTTTTCTGCAGGTTGCCTACGTCTTTGGAAATTTCTCTTGAGCGTTACCTGTGAGAGTCTTTTACTTACCTACAGACACTGTAGAAACTACAGTCAAAGATACCCACGGTCAACTATAATTATCCCTAAATGTTCTTGGGGTTGATTACCAAGTACGAGATGCATACTTCAAGTTTTACCTCACAAAAAATTTTTACTCGCCCATTATTTGATATTTTCAAATCTAAGTTGAACATGGTTGTCATATATATTTCAACTTGAGGGAAAGAGTTAGAAGTTATATTAGAAAATAATTTAATCCTGTTAGAAGTTATGAATATTAGATTTATTTTTCTATTCAAAATATTTTCTTTTCTATTTTAAATTTATTTTCTTGGATTAGGTTAATTTTCTTTTCTATTTTATGTTGTCTTATTTTATGTTATTATGAGGATTGAATTTATTTCCTTTCTTTTTTTATATTGTTTCATTTATCTCAAAGTAATTATTAGAAATTATTTAATTTAAGATTAAGTTGTTATATCTTTCTTTCATGTTATTTTAATTTTCTTATCTTTCCTATTCTAGAATTCATATAAGGATATTTATATCCCCTTTTTCATATCAAAGATATAATTCTGCTGAATTCTGAAAATCAACGGTTTTCAATTCTGGGCAGATCAATATTTGTTTGTTTTCAATTCTGGGAAACTCCATATCTTGTTTTCAACTGTTATTACTTTACCCTCAGTGCTTCTTATGAAAAGCTATTCAGGCTATCAGGCCAAAGCAGCACTTTTAAGTATACCCTTGTCGACCTCATTTTGAGGTCATTACTCTTTTGCTTAAGATCCTAGGATCTAGCTCTAAGGGTTCCTATTGACTATCTTAAAAAACTAGTATTTGAATCTATCCGCTTAGAAATTCCAGTCACTTCCTATTTCTCTTGTGATTTTTTGCATTGATGATCTCAAAACCATCGTCGTATGGTCGAGTGGTTAAGAATTATCATGTGGAGACTCAAGGAGAAGTTCCCAATAGGATCTCAAGCCCTAGGAAAATCTTTTCAAGACTTTATTAACACATACAAAATGCACAAAATGCACTAAATTTCGCAAAGTCAGACTAGAATTGAGCCTAAACAAGGTGAAAATGCGAACTTCTCTAGACGACCTCCGATGACAAAATGGACTGTGCCAACACATCCGGGACATCAATTTTAGCTAGGAAAGACACCCATATTGACATAATTTCGCACACGAGCAAATTGCACGCAAATCGATGAATTCATCAAAATGACCTCCAACGACAAAAAGGACCGCGCCAACGCGTCCGGAACGTCAGAATCACTTTACCCGCATACTTAGCTCCCCACTCGATCCCGCGGCTCAAGCAGCCGCTCATCTCGTCCCTGTGCATGCCCTAGATCCCATGGCTCATCCACGCGGCGATCTCCGCCCTCTCTTGACTCTTCTCCTTCCTCGCGTGGCCGCTCAACCGCTAGGCTCTCTAATCGTGGGAGCTCGGCTGGCCAACCCTTCTTCTTCTCGGGGCTTTACCTTCTCTTCCTTTATGGTGACGATTACTTCTTTGTTGTTTTATTCGACCACGAAATCGTGGTAGGTGGCTGTCTCCCTCTCATTTTTGCCTATAAAAAGGCTTCTTAGTGTACTTTTCTGGGTTGTTGAAAATTTTCTGAGAGAAAGGAAATCTGAGGTTTCGTTAGTTGTTGTTCGAGGCTTTTAGGAGAAGAAGGCTCTGTCGAAGTTCCTTCTCGGCTAGTTCCTTGTGTGCTGGGTGTTTGGAAGCTTGGTGGCCTTTTTTCTGTTGTTTTCTTTTAGGAAATCTCGAGCAAGGTACCTCTTCCTTTCTGTTTCTCTGCTCAAGACATATTGGAGATGTTAAAATAGGGAGTGCATACATGAGGCTTTGTTTTGTCTTAACTGGTATTCCGTAATTGCATTGATATCAAGTATTGGGCCTTTAATACTTTTATTGGATCTGATTTAGAAGTTCTATGCTGATTAGTTGAAATAGCAGTTTAGGGAAAGCATATTTTGATCCATTGTCACATACAAATCTTCTTCTTTCGCTTCTATCATTTCTATACATGTATGCTGAAAGCTGTACCCTTCTTTCTTTTCTCCTTACTGAATCAATTTATTGTTAAAGGAAGAGTAATTTTAGGTGAAAGGATTGTTTGTGTTTCTTTTCTGTTCGAATTATTTGGGAAACCATAGTTATGAACTCTGAAATGATATTTGCTCATCTATATTTCATGTTGAAAATGAAATATTGAGGCTTTTTATTATTGTTATTCCTGTCCAAATAAATGCTTGAAATTCTTCTCTGTTTTGCCCCTCTGTTGGGCTCGGGTTTACCTGTTATGGTTATTTGTTTTGCTTCTTTGATTGGGCTCGGGTATACTTGTTATGGATATTTCTGTTGCCCCTCCTGCTGGGCCTGGTTTGTCTGTCATGTTTTTTTTTCTGTTGCCCTTTTCTGCTGGGCTCGAGTACCTTTAACGGCTTTCTGTTTTATCCTTCTTGCTGGGGCTCGGTTTGCCTAAGTTGTTATTCTGTTTGCCCTTCTTGCTGGGCTTGGTTTGCCTAACATGTCATTCTATTTGCCCCTCTTGTTGGGCTCGGTTTGGTTGGAGATTCTCCGGATAACGTTCCTCCCGGGATTGTTGTTGATAACCAAGTTTGTCATCCAAAAAAAAATTATGATTTCAATATGTGCTTCTATGTGGGAATGCTTGATATAAGCAGACCAACTCACTATCATGTCTTATTTGATGAAACATGGTTTCAGTTCGGATGATTTACAAGAGCTTGTCTATTCACTCTCTTATGTATATCAAAAGAGCATAATAACAATACATGTGGTGGCTTTCCCTTGCTGCCCCTACTCGTGAGCTTATATTGGGGGTTTGGTTGTGCTTTTTCTGGTCTCTACTCGTGGGCTTTTTATGTGGTTTTGGTTGTGCCTTTTCTTGGCCTTACCCGTGAGCCCCTGTCTTCTTTCGTATCCCTACCCATGAGCCTGTTGAAATTTTATTTAGGCTCATTTTGCCCTCTTGATTTGCCCTGGACATGAGCACTTATATATTCTTTAAATTGATTGTTGCACTTATCTAATGTGAGAAGATTTTAATGAGGGTTGGAATTGAATGGTTTTGATATTGACATGATTTTTGAATGTTTAGAAGGTTGCCCTCTATGGATTATTTTCTTTTATTTTGTGAAATATGAAAGGCTCTTACAACTTCATTTTGAGGAAGCATAAGGTTGATATGAATCAGATTCATGAAGGATTTGAAAGCTTCCCGTGATGACAAAGGCATCAAGCAAGGTCGCAAGTAGGTCGGTTTTGTTTTTGGGGCTTATGACCATGATGAAAAAGGCATGCCGGTGGTAGAGCAGAATGATATTTCATCCTACGACATTAGGACCCAATCCTGAGACCTGATAAACTGTAGGATGATAGTATCATTCACCAACACAAAACTAGCGGGGGACCTGTACCTTCTTAGGTTGTTGGCGGTCCTAAGTCCGATGGCGTGATCGACTCGTGGACAATCATAACTTTTCAAAACTGATAAGAACAGAACATGATAAGAGCAGATAATATTTTTAAAAAAATATTTTTACTACAAAATTGATATAACCTTTTCTTGTATGCCTGAAATCCATGTGCATGCTAAAATATAAATTTTAAATATATTGTAACTTGATTGTCCACTTGTTGATTACCAGTACCAGACTAAGGAATACTCTCCTAAGTTTTAGTAGGACACCCTTCTAGTTGAGTGGCGAGCTCTATATATCCGGGTGACCGATAGTAGTCTTCGACGTCCTTCGAGTACAGATATATAATATCTGAGTCTAGCCCTGACCCAAGTGCTTGCGGTTTTCTTTCTTCGATTTTTTCGTGGGATTTTATTGGAACTTTTGGTAAATCACTCGTGGTCTTTTTCCGGGATCTTCCCGTGTTCTCAACAACTTTCCTTGAGTTACCATTTGTTATTTTTTTTGTTTCGAGATTTCCGTCGTAAGTTATATGCCGATTTTCTCAAGTTTGTTTTTGTCATGGGTCATTTGCCGCTCTTTTTTGAGTTTTCAGATGGTATTTCTTTTATTGATACAATGGATGCTAGCTCATTTCTTAAATTTTGTCATTATACTTGTACCTGCTACTGTTTCTCTTACACACTACACGTTAGAGTAGGAGGCCAGTAGTTGGTTTTATAGGAGGTACCCGACAGGAGATTATTGACTAAACAATTGCATGTACCCTTAAAAATAACATTAAATTCGAAGGTGCTACGATAGGGAGTTTGGAGCGAACACCATGGGCAGCATGACGAGGACGCACAGAAAAGCAAATTCGAGATGAATCTGCAACATCAAAACAAGTTCACGTCAACTAAACATTTTCTTTAGTTTAAATAACAAGTTATAGGACTTCGAGGTGGTTTGCTTAGCGCAACATAAATTCTCACCTTATCTTTAAGCTTTTGCACAACCCTGTTGTGCAATTATAAGTCCTAACATTTTTAGGATTCCGAGGTTATTGTACGGTACGGTGTAAGTCATCCTATCTTTTTAGGTCATTTGCACGATCAAATATCATGCGAATGTAAGTCCTAAATTCTAAAGTAAATTGCATGATTAAACATTGAATAACATTATTTCAAAGACATAAAGTCAATCAATAAGATAATTGGGAGGTCACCGGGGTTCTCCTTAGATCTGTGATATCCCATACTCTTCGCTCCTTTGGATTTCTTAAAATAACTGTTTCTATTTGAGCCACACCCGTTTGATTTTTCCGTGTCCAATCTTGGAAACCTAAACTTTGAAATCTTGAAGGTAAAACCACTGATCTTAATCGGAAGTCTTCTTAAGTAATCTCGGTCATTTAAGATGTAATTAACTATAGGGGTTTGCCTCTATAGGGAACTTGGAACCCAGGTAAAATAAACTTTATCTAATCCTTATATTAGGCAGGAGAACTTGTCGGTCATACATAAAAGGTTTTGCAGACCAAACGGATGTCACAAACTTCTTAGTTTAGGTGGTTGAGTTTACTGTTAAGTGATATGCTTATTCTTCGGGATAGTATATTACTTGTGGTATCGCACTCAACCGTCTAAACTATTTAATATTTGAAACTCGTTTGGTCTCATCTATTTTTAAAATTAAAATGTTACTTTAAAAAATTATATCTATATTAAAATTATTTTCATATTTACAAATATCAGGTCGACAACCCTCTCCTTTTTATTCCTTTTCATTTCCCCCACTTTGAGATCACATTTTTCTGCAAATACTAATCAATAAAATTCTTGTTCCCTCTTTTCTAATCTACAGGGCCACCTTATTGTTTCTGAAAATTTCAATGGCATTCAGCTAAACCATGGCCTAATGGAGGTTGGTTACATCATTCATCAATCTGCCAGTTCTCAGCCAGTTGAGAATACGCGGCACTTGTCCTCTGTATCAATGACTGCCACCATTGATATGAATGGAAATCTTGTTTTGGGTAAATTTATTACAGGCTTGTTTTTTAGCACATCATTTTGCATTATCTGCCTCTTGCATCATAATATATTAGAGCCGTCATCTAGCTCCTTTACTGTGAACTTTCTTATTTTATTCCTTTCATGATCTGATTCTTCTGGTTACTTTGCAGTCTAGAATTTACGTCTATTTTAGCTCTTAGAACATTTTTATGGCCTTTTTTACTTACTGCTGTGAGATTTATTGCATTAATAACGTTTACACTTAATTGCTTAATTATTATTTATTTTTCTTTTCTAGGAAGCAGCCGCGAATTCTCTGGATTCAGCAAAGAAGTAGACAAACAAATAGTCAAGAGTATTTTAGAGCGTGCTGCCGAATTTCTTCCTGCTTTAAACGATCTGCTTCTCCAGCTAAATGAGAACGGAAAGATAAAAGTGGGCTTTCGGCCCTATAGTGAGCATCTTTGTCTCTTCATTCTTTTTGATACTAAAATGAATTGCTTTTTCTCAAGCATATGATGGGAAAACATTTTAGGCTAAGTTGCGAATCCTTTTATTTCAGTGCCTGATGGTAAACCAGTGATAGGTCCTGTTTTGGGACTTCCAAAAGTTTTTCTAGCTACTGGACATGAAGGAAGTGGGCTGTCATTGGTATGTTTACTTCTAACATTGTCGCAAATACTTCCATCTTAAATGTATTTTGCCATCCAACTGATGTTATTACATTTAAAAGTAGGAAGATGTACATGTATTTACATATTTACATATCTAACTCTTAAACTTCAATTTTTACATACATACCAACTTTGCTATGTATGAAAAGGCGTGTTTCACTTTTTATTTTGATGTGATATAAGAGATTTGGCTCGTATAATTGTATAAAGTAAAGGTGTTAGATATGTAAATATTGGAATTAGTTGGCATGTTTCTGAATACCCCTTAAAAATATTATCATATCAATATTATCATAAGTATTTATTATAAATATTTACAATATTAATTTATGATTTGTCCTTATTATTGAGGATATTTTTTTTTAATTTTCTCTTGCTTAAATATAGAGACACTCGCGTCAACATATTTTTGTATTCAGTAAAAAAACCACCGTAATTCTAGCTTTTATAGTGCACTTTTCAACTGAAAGCATCATGATTAGTTTCTTTCCATGTATATCTGCCACCCTTAGAAGTCTTAAATATAAAAACCAGTTTCTGTTTTAAATATTTACGAATCCATAAAATGTTGATTAAACCTTTCTAATCCATAATGATCGCTCACTTTCTTCACAGTTGAGAGAGTTAATTCGAGTACAAATGTACTAAAACAACTTAGTTTTCTCTACACAATTTGATTTGTTCATGTGTTCTGTTATATCCATGACAACCACCAATTGAATTGAAAAGAAACATGTTCATAATACATCTTCTCAACTCTCTGTCATCACCTGCAAAAATTAAGGGATGACAAGTAGAGTTGTCTAAACAGCTTGTTGTTCACGAACAACTCACGTTTGGCTCATTCGCTACGTTAACGAGTTGAACATGAAAAAAGATTTGTTCATTCGTGTTCAACTCATTTTGGCTCGAAATACTACTCATCAACTATATATATATATATATATATATATATATATGTATATATATATGTATATATGATGTAATCTCTTTACAATACACTTGTTGATTGTTTGACAGCTCTCTTTTTACTTATTTGGAACTTAAGCATGAATATAATTTTCATCCAATCTCATGCATCATTTTTAAGATATTTCTCATGTAGCTCGTCCCAGCCCGAGTTTGGGACCTTTAGCTCCCAAACTTGAGGTCTCGGGTTCGAGACTTGACACATATACATGCATAAATGGAGCATTTACATGCATACCCCCCAATTCTCATGTATTTACATACTGAGACCTAAACTTTGCTCTCTGTTTTTTCTTACATTTATATCACACAAATCGTTCATATCACAAAAAATATCGCCATTTCAACTTTTAAGAAGTGATCAACACCTTTTCATGCATGGGTAACGTGATATGTATGTAAAAATTGAAGTTTACTTCATATATATGTAAATACAAAAGAATTGAGCGGTATGTATGTAAATCTTCCTAAATTCAAAATGTTATGTAAATCTTCCTAAATTCATGGCCTTTGTTACATAATTGTCATTCAGGTATGACTACCGTGCCGGATTCTGGGGTGTGATGGGACAGGCTTGTCTTGGAATAATTCCAGTAAGATTAACTGATGTGAATTCATACAAATTTAATCATTATTTACAGCTTAACTAATGAAGTGTTTTACATGCAGCCATTTATCGAGGAGTTCAATTATCCCATGAACAAGAANAATTATTGCAGTCAATATTCCACCAACCGGTACTATCCACCGTCATTATTACCCATAATTTCTTCTGAAGTGACCTCAGTGGATGTCTACTATAATATTTTGTCATTAATTTGAGTTGAGGTGAGTCATCATTCGCTTCCAATTTTGTTCGTCATCTAACCCTTGATTAGAGACTGACATGTCGTCTTCTGAAAATAATTCTTTCATCTGTTTCTGATAAAGTTCCAGAGATTCTCGAGGATATTTCCTTTTGATTTGATCATAAATTTCCTTAAGTGAAAATTCTTGGGATCTCTGTTCTCGATTATTTTCAACATTAGAATTAATGACTTTATTAATTTGAATTATTTTATCACCTACAATGATTTGTAATCATCATTTGATGAAAAAGGTACGTCATAAGTTTTTGATATTGACTCTATCTTGTTGATGACATAGATTCCAAGTAAAGATTCATGAAATTTATGCTTGACAGAAGAATAATAATTCACACATTCCATCGGCTAATATTTTATTTTTTATTTTGTCGAGCTGAGGAGAAGAGTTAACCCATGTTGGATAGAGATCATTGATGGGTTATGGAAGGATTTCATTGGTGGCTCCAAATTTTTCCGACCATTCTAAAAACCAATTTGGTATTTATTTATTCAAAATTTCAGGCATTAACACAAAAAACCAAGAATGTTTATGTCTTGGATTATTAAGCAAAAAAACTCGATTCATAGCTTGGACATAGGTCCAGTAATTAAAAAAAATGATTTTCTCTGATTACTCACATGATGAATAAATTCAACATGTTTAGTCTGGAAAGGAGTTGAACCTCAATCTCGCTGATGCATGATGCGATCTATTGTCGCCTTACTATATGTAATTGAATTATTTGGTTATTATAATTATGTTGAATTTCAACACATTGTAATGAAGTGAGGATTGCCTCATATGATTCTCGATCAAGACTATCTTGAGCGTAGACAATTGTGCCCAAATTTCTCTCATGGATTTTCCAAGGATCATTGTTGACCTCACTTTTGATTGAGGTTTAGTTTTTCCTCCTTAGTAGCCTAAGGTTTAGTCATATGACTTTCCTGTTGACTATTCCTAGAAAACTAGAAAATGGACCCTCATCATTAGAAACTCTAAATTTCTCTTTGCTCAACTTGAAGTTCTACATATTAGTCCTAACCTCTAGCACTTAGTAGGTGGGGTCAGTATGAAGGATCTCAAGGAGCGTCCCCATATGATTGCTTAGTCTTAAGGCTGACCATGGGTGCTGGTATGAAGCTAGTTCACTCACTTACACTCACTATCACCTAGATTCACTTGCAACTCTAAACCCAAAATTGTTAACTTTGATCCCTTGATCTTTTAGGAGACTCATGTAGATGGTCTCCTAGACCCACTAACCCTAGGCTAGGGTTTAGCTAAGACCAGTACATAGAGGACCCAAATAGGGATTTCATTGGTTCATAGCTCATACATAGTGGTTGGCACCCAATTCTACCAAAAAAATTCAACTTGGCCTTTTGCTCCTAAATTCATCCAAATTACCTAAATGCCCTTGAAACTCTAAATTTGGCCAAAATTCTCAAATTCACCTAAAATACCCAAATTTGTTCAAAAATCATTTCAAACCATTTCAAAATACCTAAATTACCAAAATACCCTCAAATTTGTCAAAATTACAAAACTACCATTGGCACACCAAACTTTCCCAAAATATCCAAAATCACTTCAAATGTCTCCAAAACCAATTTGCAATCTTCAATTGAACCCAATTTTGACAAATTTGACCATTTTGACCAAAACCCACAAATTGCCTTTAAAGACTCAATTTCCCCAAATTCACCTCAAGTATCCATCAATTTGGCCCCAATCCTCCCCAATTTTAACTCTAAACTCAAATTCATCTTTTCATATGATTAATCCAAACCAAATATAAGCCTAATTGACCCATGCTTTGAGCTGAATTTTGATCCAAATCAAAACCCCTACTTTGGTCATATGACTTAACCTCACCAAATTGAACCCCATAGCCTACTCAATTTGCCCCAATTTGAATCCCAAATTCTTCTTAACAATCATACACATCAAATTTGACCTTCAATTGGCCTTGGTCAATGCTCAATTTCACTCAATTTCAACCCACATTCAAAATCCTCAAATTTGCCCCAAATCGGTTGTCCCCAAATTCCATCAAATTGAATGCCCTAAACCCAAAATTGACAATCAATTGATGCTGAAAACTCTTCATGACATTCTTATAGATCATTTTCAACCATCATTTTGGACGTAATCCAACCATAGCCCAACCTAGACTCAAGTCTAACCTAACTCCCCCAAATTGAGCAAATGCCCAAAATCCCTCTAATTGAACATTCAAATCGATTCAAATTTACTCTAAACCTTTTCAAAACCTCTTGTGACAATCATCTACACCAAGTTGATCAATCAGTTGAGCTCAATGTCATGACTAGCCTAACCCAAACCTAACTTCTAGTCATTTTGACCCAAATTGAACCCATGCACCAAAATTGACTTAACCATCCCAAAGTCACCAAATTGATGACACCACAACCATTAAGACACCCTATGGATCAGGTTAGACCCACCTAAACCAACCAAGGTGAGCCATGGACCAATGGTCCTCTGATTTAAGGAATTTCACCCCATATTTGGCCTAAAATTGAAATATCTTTGTCATCATTGCTTACCCTTGGGAGTTAACCATAATTAGCCACCCCCTGACCTCCCTGAGCTAAGAGGTGACTAGACTCTGGCCATCCACCTCCTCAGCCAGCCCAAAGGTGACCCCATTGGCCAAAACCCAAAATTAAACTCCCCTAACTTGGCTCACTCTAATTGGATGCTTGGGCCTTTCTTCCCTCCACCTCAACATGCTTTAACACCCAACTGCCAACCCTGAGCTCCACCAGGCAGCCATGGCTTTAAATTGACCTCTCCACAACTAAGGAAAAGTGTGCTTGAAACCTTTGGGAAACTCTGCCAAAATCTCACCAGAGCCTCTCCTAACCATCCCAAGTACAATCCCCTTGCTCTCAGCCACTCATAGCCACCCCTTTGAGCCAATTTCCTCACTGAAATTTGCCCTAATACCAGAACAGATCCCTCCACTCCTCCACAGTGAATTAAACTTCAATTACTTGTGCACACAGCATCCTCAAAGTGAAGTTGATTCCTCATCAAAGCCCCCTCTGAAACAGCCTCTAGGATAGCTCTAGACCAACACTTGAAATCGAGTTTGATCGAAATCATATCTAGAAAATTCACTAGGGCACAAGACTTCATCTGGAGGTTCTTTGGACTCAATCGAAGCTACTACAACCATCTGATTGAGGCATCCTCTCTCAGACAAAGTTATTGAACCTCAACTCTAATCCGAGCCTTTTTTGATTCATTATACGTACTTTTTATATTTCATACGTATAAAGATATGTTAATAAATCTAATATAAGATAAAAAAATATTTTAATAAGTTTGATTGTAAATCGGGATTTTGGCAGATAAAATTAGATGAAGAATCAATAAAATATACCGCATTTACCACACCCCTAGGACATCATGAATGGTTATTTATGTTTTTTGGATTAAAAATGCCTCTAGTATATTTCAAAGAAAAATGGATAATATATTTAAACATTTAGATTATGTACTAGTATATATTAATGATATTTTAGTAACATCTCATACTCTACAAGAACACTATAAACAAGAAGAAGTATTAAAATTATGCATTAAAAATGGAATTGCACTATCTAAAAAGAAAATAGATTGAATTCCTAGGACAAAAAATATGTAAAGGAAAAATAGAATTACAAGATTACATTTCTAAAAAAGTACTAGAATTTCTCGATAAAATAGAAGATACAAAAGAATTACAAAAATTATTAGGACTTTTAATTATGTTAGACCATATATAAAAGATTTAGGAAAAACAATTAAATCTTTATATAAGAAAACTTCTGCCACGGGACAGAGATATTTTAATATAGAAGATGTAAAAATTATACAAAAAATAAAAGAACAAGTTAAAAATTTACCAAAATTAACTTTACCTTTAGAATCTGATTACAAAATACTAATAGTAGACGCATCTCAGGATGGATGTGATGCAGAATTAAAAGTAAAACTGTATGAAGAAGCTTGCCAAAATACATAATTATTTCTACTTTAGGGATTGTCAATTTATTCAAATCTTCTTCATTTACAGGATATTCCTCTAGTTCTGCATTTTTAATATTATTATTTTTTGATATAGTTCTTTGTAAATTTTTAGATATTGTAGTATAATTGTACCTCGAAGAAGTGCTTTTGAAAAACTATTTGAAACACATCTACAATTTTTTTTTTTTAAATAAGTTTAATAGGGTAATCTAACATCAGCTAGATGATAGTATTATCATTCTACTAAGGTTTTAATCCAAATGGGTCGAGTCAACAAGAACCAGACAACAAAACATCCATCTCGAACATAGAAATGCCCACATGCGACGATGGCCACTAGATTTAACTTTAGCTTAAAACAATAATATTATCAAACCAGGAGGTCGAATTTAGTATATTTTGTATGTCAGTCAAGGATATTAAGTTGCAAAACAACACCCGACTTTACTATACATAATACGCTTATCCTGACAACGTGAGGTTACCATATTAAAATTACTTATAGAAAAAGAATTCTAGATGTTTTTCTAATAGTTTTTCATGAGCAATTCTTCGAGGTACAATAGTTTACAATATCTAAAAATTTACAAAGAACTCAATCAAGAAAAAATAATATTAAAAATGCAGAATTACAGAAATATCTTGTAAATGAAGAAGATTTAAATAAATTGACAATCCTTAAAGTAGAAAAAATTTTAATCTACAATGTTGGAACTTTTGATTTTAAAGGCAAATCATCAATTAAAACTGTTGAACAATCGTTAACAATAGATGAACAAGAGAAAATAATTTCTCTCTTAAACCAAGAAGACCTAAGCAGTTACTCAGAAAATTATAAATATGTTCACATAGGTTTAATACAAGTAGTATTTAAACCTCCTACTCTGCGAGGATTAAACGCTTCAATTTTAGCTTGCTTGAGAGATGCAAGATGCTTAAATTGGGCACAATCATTGATGGGTGTCATGCAAACTAGCCTATGTCATGAGCTAGTTTTCTTTAACACTTTCTCAAACCTAAGTTTGTCACTAACAGACATAAATCTCTTTAAAGCAACTAAAATACAGATCAAATTACACGGGTATGAATTTTTACCTGGATCTAAAACAATGACAATAATTTATCGGATTCATTTTAAAGTTATGAATATTTTATGTCTGAATATTAAAAATAATATGAAGCCAACAGATAGACCTACAATTATAAAAATTAATTTGCTAGCTTCAAACATGACTACAAATATGGTTATAAAATGGGATAAAATAAGATTCCTAGAATCATGACAGATGCAGACTACTATAAATTCTCATCTTATAATAAATCAGGATGTAGAACAAGTTAGTCAAGATACTAATGGAGATGTTATTAGATTCAATCCGAGAAGATCCATTACTCTTCCAAGGATCTTATCTCTCTTCTAGGATCTTATCTCTCTTCTAATATATCTCAAAATGATTTGGATGAATTATCAACAATAGATCATAGGATAGATAAAATAAATCTATCAAATAATAAATTATTACACCCAAATAGGGTAGAAAATCTATCTCCACAATCAAATGCCAGTTTTAATTTTAATAATGACCGAGTTAAAACAATTCGCCAAAAAATAAATCAGACAAACTTTAATCAATGATTATCTAGAACCAAAGTATGAATCATTTAGAAATTGGTATCGTAATTATACCACAGAGGATGATAGAAGAAAAGTTTTTGAAATTTATTTTGAAGAAAATGAAAACATATTTAATGAATGAAAATAATTTCTTTCATTTTCAACCTGGTTTAGTTATCATATAACCAAAAAATTGGAAGATGAATTAGGCATGCTAACCAGGAAATAGAAAATTAATTATGGAGAAATAGTAAAATCAGTTTATCATTCGACTGTTCCCACAATATTGAATTTAAATAATAGAAATCCAAATTTTAAGTTAAATGCTTTTGGAAAAACTATAGAAATAAATGCCACCAAAGATTTTATTGGTGTAATCAAACAATTAAATTTTACAAAAATAAATCTCTTTTTAATATCAAATCACTTAATGAAATTAGAAAATGAAATTGATCAATTTTTATTCTCTTTAAAAAATCAAAAAGAAGAAAAAATAAGTTCGATAATCATTTTTTCAGCTCCTGCTACCGAATTTCTACCCAGAACCATCGACTCAGGATTTTGAAGAATTAATTTAAAATTTAAAAAGTGTTAAAATAACAACCTTAAATAAAGATGATCAATTAAATGATCAATCAGAAAATTCTGATAATGATAAAATAAAAATAGAACACATCGAAGAACAATTCTAAGATAATAACTAAGAATTAAAATTATTTAAAATACATAAAATAAAAGGTAATAAGGTCTCATCTTCATATCAAACAAGACATACATGTCGATACTACTATCTTTGACCTATCCCTGTAGATGTTTTATATGAAGAAGATAACAATAAATATCAAAATTATCATAAACCATCTAATATTTATGAATGAGACATTGATGATATGACTGATCGACAAATACAATAATATTACAAAGAATGATGATTTATGTCTCTGCCACAGTCATAATAATCGAGTCCATTAAATTGTAACTCAGTTAACATGTGGGTTTACTGGCCTTCTCAAAGGCTGCTGGGATAATTATTTAACTCAAAAACAAAGTGAAGAATTTCTAAGTCCTACAATGATAGGAAATCCTAATCAAGAAAATACTGATGTTGTTTATAAATTAATTAACAATATTTTACAACATTTTACCTGTATAGTATCCGATAATGAAGAGCAAATTCGTTCTCTTTTACAAAAAATAAGATGTCCAACTTTTAACACATTTTCGTTGGTATAAACTCGTCTTCTTAATTAGAGTAATGTCTCTACCAGATGCAAATAACACACTGGAAGCAAAAATTTACTAAAGGTTTACCTAATCTTTTTGCTCATAAAATAAAAAGACAATGACAATATACTAATATTAAATATATTCCATATAAAAATCTGACATATGGACAACTGATAAATTCTTGTGTACAAGAAGGTTTAGCCTTATGTACAGATCTCAAATTGAGATATCAAATTAAAAAAGAAAGATTAACAGAAACAAGACAATTAAATACTTTCTGTGAACAATTTGCTTATAATACTCTTAAATTTCTAAAAGAAAAAGAAAAATCTTTTCGCAAAAAGAAGAAATATCATAAGTACTCTGAAAAATATTATTCAGAGAAAAGACCAGAGATTTCTCATAAGAAAAACAAAAATAGAGAAATCAAATAAATAAAATGCTACAAATGTGGCAAAACTGAACATTATACAAATAAATGCATGGTAAAAAAGAAAATAAATGAGCTTAATATTGATGAAAATATTAAACAATCTATTTTCAAAATTATATTAAATTCATCTCCTCAAAATTCAGAGACGTCTGACAATTCAGACGAAATTGAGGACAATTCTTTTTATTCATCAGAATTTGATGAAAGTAATTGCACAGAATCTGAGTGCAAATGTAATAATAAAAATTATTACAAATCTATAGTTGAAATGAACGGCTTATTTACTTTATCTTCTTTAATGAAAGAAGAAATACTTAAAATAACATATCAAGTTGAGGATGAAAAAATTAGAAATAAAATACTTAAACTAATAATTGAATCTAAAGGACAATCCTCCTCATCTAATAACATTCCTTTTCAAGGATATTCAATGAAAAAAGCTTTAAATAAAGCTTTAATTTTAAATACTGATAGTAGGCCTACTACTATAAATGATTTAAAAAATGAAGTTAATATTTTAAAATCTGAGATAAATATTTTTTAAAAAATTTAAGAAAAAATTAATACTAGATTACTAAAATTAGAATTAAATAATATAACTACTGAAATATTAGTGGAGAAGATAATAAATTAGAACAATTTTTTTTAAATTTCTTTCAAAAAGTTATTATGCATAAATGATTTATAACCATTACTTTAAATATAAATCGAGAGTATAGTTTATCTAATCTTACTGTTCTTGTTGATAGTGGAGCAGATGTGAATTGTATTCAAGAAGGAATAAACCTTCTAAATATTTTGAGAAAATTACAGAGCAGCTAACTTCTGTGTTTGGAAATAAAAGGGAAATCAAAAATATAAAATTTATTCTACTAATATTTGCAAAAATGATATTTGCAATAATACTTCTTTTCTATTAGTTAAAAATTTTACTCAATATATTATTTTGGGAACTTTGTTTCTTTAAAAAATTATGTCAATTAATAAAATTGATAATACTGTCATATATTCTAATATGTTTTGAAAAAATTATTATTTTTTAATTTATTATTAATCCTACAAAAATTATTTTGAATGATATAAATAAATTTAAGTTAAAACAAAATCAAATTAATTTCTTGCAAGAAGAAATTACTTTATTATTTATAGAAGAAAAATTAAATAATAATTCAATAAAAGAAAAAAATTTTACTTTACATAAAAATATGTTAAAAAAAATTTGTGGTGACAATTCAACTGTCTTTTGGGATAGAAAAAAACATTGTATTGTTTTACCATATATTGATAATTTCAATGAAAGAAACATCAAAACAAAGACACGACCTTGTTAAATGAATCAAGAATTTTTTAAAACTTGTAAAGAATAAATTAATAAACTCCTTACTAAGAAATTAATTTGAAAATCTAGATCACTTTAGAGTTGTACTGCATTCTATGTTATTAATAATGCAGAAAAAGAAAGAAATAAACCTAGATTAGTTATCAACTATAAACCCTTAAATGAAGTTTTAAAATGGATTCGGTATCTCATACCGAATAAAATAGACTTACTTAATCGCTTAAGTAAATCTTTAATATTTTCAAAATTTGATTTAAAATATGGATATTGATAAATTCAAATACTTGGATCTGACAGATATAAATCGGTTTTTACTATTTCGTTTCGTCATTATGAATGGATTGTTATATCGTTTGGATTAAAAAATGCTTCTTCTGAATTTCAGAAAATTATGAATGAATTCTTCAATCCATATTCTGATTATATATTAGTTTATATTGATGATGTACTTGCTTTCTCTAAATCAATAGAGGAACATTTTAAACATCTACAGACATTTCAATGACTTGCCAAAAATAATGGGCTAGTAATCTCTGCGCCCAAAATTAAATTATTTCAAATCGAAATACGGTTTTTAGGACATAATATTGTCTGGAATACAGTTCTTCCAATTAAAAGAATCTTTGAATTCGCTTCTAAATTTCTAGATGAAATCACTGATCTCCGTTAATTACAGAAATTTCTGGGTTCACTCAATTACGTAGCGAACTATTATAAAGATCTTGCTTTATATGCTGCTATTTTTTACAATAGATTAAAAAACAACATAATTCATGGACACGGAATCATACTAAAGCTGTCCAATTAATTAAGCAAGAGGTAAAAATGTTATCTTGTTTGCATATTACAGATCCATCTCTCCCAAAAATAGTAGAGACAAATGTCTCTAATATTGGCTATGTAGGAATTTTAAAGCAAAAAGTTTTTAATAACGAACAATTGGTTCGTTTTACATCTGGCAAATAGAATACTACTTAAGAAAAATACTCGACCATCAAAAAAGAAATGTTTTCGGTAGTCAAATGCATTACCAAATTTCAAGATGATTTATTAAATCAAAAATTTTTATTACGAATTTATTGCAGTTCAATGAAGTATATACTGCAAAAAGACGTAAAAAATCTTGTCTCTAAACAAATCTTTGTCAATTGGCAAGCTCAGTTATCTTGTCTCTAAACAAAGAGGCATGGATCACCCTTCATTAAAGGGTTAGAATACACCCCAACAGAGTGCTTTCACCTTTAGAGAGGGGAGGGGTAGGGGCCAACCTAATGTGGCTCCACGAAAATTTATAAATTTACAACAATATTTATATGAAAGCTCAATGGCCTTTACATCAGAAAATAAATCTCCTCAATCTCCTGATGTACGAATCTAAAAAATCACAGAATTTGTGCGAAAACAACGAAAGAAAAATCCTCAAAATCAATTTAGAGGATTATGAAATTAATGATCCTTGGAAAATCCATGAGAGATATTTTGGCACAATTATCTACGCTCAAGATAGTCTTGATCGAGAATCATATGAGGCAATCCTCACTTCATTACAATGTGTTGAAATTCAACATAATTATAATGAACCAAATAATTTTATTACATGTAGCAAGACAACAATAGATCGCATATTGCATCAGCGGGATTGGGGTTTATCTTCTTTCTAGGCTAAACAAGCTGAATTTATTCATTCTGTAAGTAATCAGAAAAAATTATTAATTTTTAATTATTAGATCTATGTCAAAGCTATGAATTGAGTTTTTTTGCTCATTAATCCAAGACCTAAACATTCTTGGCTTTTAGTGTTAATATCTGAAATTTTGAATAAAAAAATATCAAATTGATTTTTAGAATTGTGGGAAAAATTTGGAGCCACCAATGAAATCTTTCCAAAATCAATCAATGATCTCTATCTAACATGAGTTAACTCTTCTCCTCAGCTTGACAAAATAAAAAATGAAATATTAGTCGATGGAATGTGTGAATTATTATTTTTCTGTCAAACACAAATTCCATGGATCTTTGCTTGGAATCTGTCATCAACAAGATAGAGTCAATGTCAAAAGCTTATGGTGTACTTTCTTTTATCAAATGATGGTCACAAATTGTTGTTGGTGATAAAATGATTCAAATTAATAAAGTCATTAATTCTAATGTTAAAAATAATCGAGAACAGAGATCCCAAGAATTTTCACTTAAGGAAATTCATGATCAAATCAAAAGGAAATATCCTTGAGAATCTCCAGATCAAATCAAACAAAGAATACAAGAATTTTATTAGAAACAAATGAAAGAATTATTTTCAGAAGACATGTCAGTCTCTAATCAAGGGTCAGATGACGAAAAATATTGGGAGCGAATGATTTCTCGCCTCGGCTCAAATTAATGACAGAATATTATGGTAGACCTCCACAGAGGTCATTTCAGAAGAAATTATGGGTAATAATGACGGTAGATGAAATAGTACCGGTTAGTGGAATAGTGACTGCAATAATTCTGGTTGGTGTAATAGTATTTTGAAATAATTTTTCGTTTTATGTCACATCCAACGGATGTATTATCTTTTGTTTAATTATATTTTATTAAGTTTGGAGTCCGCCCTCTATTATAAATAAGGGTCTTGTTTTCTTTGTTGGGGAGCAAGTTTCCTTCGAGTTTTTCATTGTAATATAGAAGCGTCCGTTTGGTGTGCTCTTCAAGTCTTGTGCTTTGTAAGTTCTATTATTTTTAATATATATTTCTGTTTTTATTATATCATTGTATTCATTGGTATTAGAGCACAAGACTTGAAATCCGTAAAAATGATTAAAAATGTTGAATTCAAAATACTATATATATAGTTGATGAGTAGTATTTTGAGCCAAAATAAGTCAACACGAATGAACAAATCTTTTTTCATGTTCGACTCGTTAACGTAGCAAACGAGCCGAGCACGAGCTACGAACAACAACCGTTTTGACAGCTCTACTTGTCATCCCTTAATTTTTAATTTCACCACTCTTTTCCTTAGGTTCTGGTTCCGCCAGTGCAGATAATGACAGAGGGTCGAGAAGATGTATTCTGAAAATGTTTCTTTTCAATTCAATTGGTGGTTGTCATGGATATAACATAACACATGAACAAATCAAATTATGTAGAGAAAGCTAAGTTGTTTTAGTACATTTACGCTCGAATTAACTCTCTCAACCTTTAAGAAAGTGAACGATCATTATGGATTAAAAAGGTTGAATCAGCATTTTATGGATTCGTTAATATTTGAAACAGAAATTGGTTTTTATGTTTAAGGCTTCTAAGGGTGGCAGATATACATGGCAAGAAACTAATCATGATGCTTTCAGTTGAAAATATACAGAACTTTAAAAAAAAAAAGAGGTGAGTGCGCTATAAAAGCTAGAATTACGGTGGTTTTTTTACTGAATACAGAAATATGTTGCCGCAAGTGTGTCTCTATATTTAAGCAAGAGAATTAAAAAAAAATATCCTCAATAATAAGGACAAATCATAAATTAATATTGTAAATACTTATGATAATATTGATATGATAATATTTTTAAGGGGCATTCAGAAACATACCAACTAATTTCTATATTTACATATCTAGCACCTTAACTTTACACTATACAATTATACGAGCCAAATCTCTTATATCGCATCAAAATAAAAAATGAAACACGCCTTTTCATACATAGCAAAGTTGGTATGTATGTAAAAATTGAGTTTGGAGTCCGCCCTCTATTATAAATAGGTGTATTGTTTTCTTTGTTGGTTTGCAAGTTTTCTTCAAGTTCTTTCGTTGTAATATAAATCCGTCCGTGTGGTGTGCTCTTCAAGTTTTGTGCTCTGTAAGTTTCTATTGTTTTTAATATATATTTTTGTTTTTATTATATTATATTATATTATATTATATATATATATATATA